>JAAXYV010000159.1:0-14894 GCA_036851875.1 Novacerus sp. FZ-2019
TAGGCAAAGGATCGGACCGTATAATTAAGGTCCTAAAAAATCTAGGACCAGACCGTTGAGGGCCCTATGTGGGAATCGATGAGAAAATCTAAATTGCGTTACAGGATTAAGCTTCGGTAAAAAGGAAAAAAAGATTGGATGGAATTCTCAACCAACCAGAGCTGTAATTTTTGAGGACTGCAAAGTTCCAGCTGCCAACCTAATAGGAGATGAAGGACAAGGATTTCAAATAGCTATGAAAGGTTTAAATGGGGGAAGACTTAACATAGGTTAGTAAATTCATATACAGAGGAATTCTTATAACTGTCCAGATAGCATATAATTCGTCAGTTTAGCCTAGAGGCCATACCTTCCCATGTATTGAAGAGTAGTAGAAACCATTGTAGTAATCAATACGTTTCAATACATGGGAAGGTATGGCTCGTAGGCTATGCTGACGAATTATATGCCGTATTGATAGCTATAAGAATTTCTCAGTAACTGCAGAATATTGGATCTTTTACCTTATAAATGACAATATATCGTATCTTAATTTAAAAAACAGCTTCATGCTCGCTGGGAGCAGCTCAAGCTAGTGTAGAAGCTGCTCGGGATCACCTACTGGTCCGAAAGCAGTTTGGACAACCACTTGCAAATTTTCAGGTACGTTTACTTAATTTTATCAAGCAAACGTAAACAATATAAGTAAGAATGTATGTGGGAAATCTTAAAGTTAAAAATTGACATGAGTTTCTTTTGGAAAAACCTGTAGCATAATCAGTTTCTATTGGCAAAAATGGCTACAAATCTTGTAGCGTCAAGATTAATTATTCGAAATGCAGCTAAAGCACTCGATATAAATCATCCCGATGTAGTTTCTCTTTGCAGCATGGCAAAATTGTTTGGTACCGACCATTGCTTTAATGTAAGCAATAAATCCGTAATTATAAATTCAGATGATCAAGATTTATTGTAAGAGAGTAAACTGGTATTGAATTATTGCATTCATGTTTTGCTCTGATTCTAGATTGTGAACCATGCATTGCAAATGCATGGCGGGTACGGATACTTGAAAGACTACCCTATTCAACAATATTTACGGGATATAAGAGTTCACCAAATATTAGAAGGAACAAATGAAGTCATGCAAATAGTTATCTCCAAGAATCTCTTAAAACAATAGTACAGTTGTCAGGTAGTTTAATGTAGTTTTTATTTTAATTGTATGCATGTGAAGTTCAATGCCTATGCAGATAATAACTATACGTACTTATAATTAATTTGTTTGAAAGTTCCTGGTTAAGTTATATTAAATATGCATTAAGTTAATACTAATATTTTGTTAGAATAGAAATGAGCTAATTGTCATATTAGTTCATTTTGGGAATATGTACGTACATTTAAATTGGTGGAATGAAGGTTAACAAAAGATGAATACCAAGAATTAATTTTGTAGTTATATATTTTTAACATAGAAAATTAAAATGTCATGATTGTATCATACAAACCAATGTCTTCCACTGTCATGAGATAACGAACATTTATGACAGTATTATTTCTGTATGTGTAATAAAAAGTGCATCTGTTAAACAATCCGACTTGTAACAATTTATATGTTAATTCTCTTTCAAGCTAATATGAATAGATTACATGCAAGTAAGTGGCACTATACCATGTAAATAGTGAGGAATAAAGGAAATTTTGGATTATGCTTCTAAATAAAAAAAAGAATCATGAATGTAAAAGAAAATAGAATTGGTTATGTTATCTAGTCCACACCATTAACCTTGTGAAGATTTCTCCCGTATATGGTTCGACCTTATAAGATGTGATCCGTATACTGTCCACGTGTGATACATACAGCCATATTATTTTTCGTATATGGTCACGTCTCGTATACGGACAAAATTCTCCATATATGGTATGCCTGTACATAAACCAACTAGTGGATGAGATACTTCGATTTCATAGTTGGAACCTTTCGAAGACTGCTTAATTTTAACCGGAAAACAATTCAATAGGGAACGACATGGGTCAGGTCTAACCGTTGGGTTGTTTCCGGTTCGGTTCGGGACCTCAAACCGGACCCAAAAATTAGGTACAAAAATCATCCTCACTCTCACTTCAGTTCTAAATATTACATGTATTTTTAGAAGATATTGTTTTATGAGAAGTACTTAAATCATTAGGCTGAGTGTATTCACCTGTGAAAATTATGTGCAGGTAGGTAAGTATTAGTAAGTAAATCGTGAACCTCTTAATTATAATTACTCTTACAGTATAGGAAATAGGGTTTACCAGTCCGGTCGTGTTTCAGATCAGATCGGGTCTGGTCGTAGAAGGCAACCGGACCTGAAAGTTTTGACCGGATCATGAAACAAACGGGATCCATGTCGCTCCGTGGGTAGCAATTAGTTTCATGGAAACCGGATCATAAATTCGTCTGATATTGGGAAGAAACCATTATCCCACCCTGGCCATATTTTACATGCAGGAGAAATCAAAGCCCGAAGTCGACCAAACATCAGCAGCGGCGGCTCAAAACTAAAAATCAGCATGAGTCAGTTGGGGCCAGATTGGCGACTGCTCGCCGTTGTCTCTACCATATAATTAATGTAAGGTACCCAGTAGTTTAATGTTCAGGGTTATTCGTGATTCCGTGACACATTACAAAAAAGCGGTACACTTGAATGGTGCAGCAGATGGCAGCATGTGACATATTGATCGAAAGAGATATCTCTAAACTTTAAAGATAAATATAAATTTATATAAAAGTTCTGTATTTTGACAATTTTAAACGACATTCAAAGTTTCAACAAAAGGAACATGGAGAGTTTCTCTTACGATCGGTATCTAATTGAATTTTCTACGGAAATACTCAAACCGCTCACACATATTATCATCTTCTCTTTTGAATCTCTCAAATTCCCCACTGCCTGGAAAATCAGTTTTATCACCCCCCCCCCATCCCCAAAAATATCCCCTTTTTTCTCATGGTGACCTAAGGCCGATTTCCCAAACTGACGTTTTCAGCAACATAACTGAGGACAAAATGTGTCAATGGCTATTGGCTATACATGCTAGATAAATTCAGTACATATTAATATGGTGCCATCAAGCGTGCCTCAACCACCCACTATACCTTATTAGTCTAAACGACTTCATCCATAAATCATTTGAAATCCCGAAATGTAAAGTAATTAAGCATTCTATTGATTTACGGAATGCGTTTAACCTGATGGATCACTCGACAATAATTAACACATTT
Organism: Novacerus sp. FZ-2019; assembly: GCA_036851875.1. Taxonomy (NCBI): domain Eukaryota; kingdom Metazoa; phylum Arthropoda; class Collembola; order Entomobryomorpha; family Tomoceridae; genus Novacerus; species Novacerus sp. FZ-2019. Next base: position 3,248 of record JAAXYV010000159.1, read on the forward strand.
ATTAAATACGAAGTTCCACATAATATCATTGCTTGGATTACAGATTTTCTTAAAGGTATAGAAGTCATTATATAAAATATAAAACCGAAATTTCTCAAATTTCAAACACTACATGCGGAATCCTCATGGCACAGACCTTACCAGCCTCCTCTTCATTATCATCCTTAATCCTATATTAGATCATTTTCAAAAGAATTCATAAATTCATCTCCCAACTTCTGGATTGGTGCTTTCATTGATATTACCGTCGCCGCAAGGATCTTTGGTGACTCAAACCCAATCTCAAAGAATCCTCAACACCCTCAATTTTCAACTATCTTCAAAAACTCAAAATCAAAGCTGAAAAATGCTATTCAATTTTGTTTAAATCCCCCTCACCAGTCCCACCCAACCTACATAACTTTATGTTTAATAAGCTTTCATGCTTCCGTGAGTGGGAGGGGTGGAGGTTTAATCGTGCCTACGATTGATGACCAGAGCGGGGAGGGTGTCCAAAATCAGCCTGAGTAATAAATGCAAACCTTCTAATTCGGTTAACTTTGCACATCTGTTAGCTTATTCCTTACAGTTCTTACAATAATGTCTCTCCTCATATTCAGATTCGTTGTACTGTACTCTTACTATCAAGTTGTAAAAGTGTGCTTATTTAAGAATCAGTCTCACCGCAGTTCAGAACATAACACAACCTCCCATAGTACCAACTGAAAAAGTGAAAACAGTATATTGAGATACAGAATAGCTGGTGGATATGAGACTTTAATGTTTAGATTAGTGTTTATTAATTGTGTTATCCTTTTGAGCGGCTCAAGGCGGCCAGCCGCCGTCGGCGAGGTGGCTGCGGGCTCTGGTAAAAATCTTCATACAGACGACTGGATACGGATACTGTATGTATGTACCTAGTCCTTTTCAATATGAGAGTTGTAGTATCGTAAGATGGCATGCATAAAATATAAATTCTGCAAAGTCTTACTACAAAACCAGTCTTAAGAATGATTTGCAGCATAGAAAGAACTCGTGGCAGATTTGTATTACCTAATACGTTCTGTGTTCCAAGCAGCAAAAGCATCTGTGCGTTGTGCGTATAGACTAAATTGAATAATATTAAGGGCTACCCATACTTACAAAATCTCAGAGTGCCCTGCATGAAATATTCTTGATGATTATAATTATTTTTATTTAAACCCACAGAAAATAAATGTTTAAACAGTCTTTTCTGCAGAACTTTCGTATCTGTGGGGAAGAATTTTATGCACGGGATTGACATTTTTTTTAATATTCAACATACTTCCACAATTCTTGGAACCTTTATTTGGACACTGAAGAAAAATGTTAAATATTATTTTTTAAAGTCTACAGTCTGAAGTACTTCCAAACTTCCAACATATACGTACTATCTGCCAAAAAGATTTTTCTAAAATTCGATTTCTCTTAATTCATGTAAAATGAAAAGTTCTTTTACAAGTTATACTTTTTATTTTATATAAATTCTTACAAATCAAATTTTTCAAATGTCTTTGCGACAGGACGTGTGCATCTGTGGGGAAGTATTTCAAACGACACACTGATTTTTTTTTAAACATTCAATACTCTTCAGCAATTTTTCGGAACATTGTTGAAAAATTTTGAAGGAATTTTGAATATTTAAAAAGAACAATCTGTTGCTTAGAAGTCTCCCTCCACACATATGAACGTTTTATCGAAAAGACATTTTAAAAATTAATTTACTGTGAATTTATAGAAAATATAAAGGAACCTTTAAGAATTTTCTCTGCAGGGCAAATTAGGATAGGTAAGTATGGGTACGCCTTAAACTCAATGATATGTTGAGGGTAAGAACATCCATAAAGAAACGGCACGAGTGAAGAGCAGCATTGGACCTTGAAAGTTGGATTGCAATTTCTCCCGGTCGACAGCCTCTGTCAAACCTCAATCTTGTTGAAACCTTATCTTGATTGTGTAGAATTACTTCGGATCTAACTTAACATTGAATCAATAAGCGTAAGATGCAATTATCGGTATTATCGAGAAAAATGGGAATCAGATGGTCAATACTGATTTTGTTATTTTATTCGGTCACTGCCACTATCTCACCGAGTGACAAGAAAGAAAAGGATCCTCTAAAGTCAGCTGATATTAAGGTACATATTGTCTGAATTAAATTATATTTTCCGTTTCAACCAACACATTTTTTATGTCATTTGGAATATTTAAACTATGAAATTATTGTAATAAACAGACATTTCGTAGTTAATATCATTGCTAAGATAGTAACCGTTGTGCCATTTCTTCATTAATTCAATTATATAGTTATCAAATTAACTATTTTTGTACTCATCCTTGACTTAACTTGTTTGTAGTACATTTTGTCCTCTTTCTTTTGGTTATTATTTATTACTTTGCACGATTTTCCACTCCTTCGCATTTTGCTCCCCTTCCCCTGTTTGAAGTGATAGAATATTTCCAACAGCTCAATCGTTTTCCATAGATATTATCTGAACTGTATTTCTTTCTTGCGAAATTGTCGCTTTTTCAAGTTTCTCCAAAATTTCAGTTTCAATCGTACGAAAGATTCCATTTATTCTATCTAGTAGGTGCCTACATATCATACTTAGATGAGTTATATTATGGTTTGTACTGAACTATACTCCACCATAAATTTTCTTCCACTTTTCATTGCTAAACATTGGTGGAGAAAATTATAAAGCAACTTCGCTTCTCATCCACGTCACGTATGGACCATTGATCATTATAATCTTGTTCAAAAACTTTTTAATTTGATAGAAAGGACCGGTGGCTGGCACAGTGTTTGAACGAGGGCTAGTAGGAAAGAACCCTACTTCACTAGATATTATTAATGAAAATGGAGCTTACTGCAAAAAAACTGGAGTTAGAAATTTCACAGGTGCTGTTCTTGGATATGTTACGCCGGTAATTGCACTGAATATCTTATTTTATGCTTGTTCATAACATTTGTACAGCATCTGTAATTTAAGATTGATGCATGTAAGGGAGACAAAATATTGTGTTGGTTTCACTAATTACTAAGTGCGTATAAATAAAATTAGTGGAACAATCATGGATACGATGTGGCTAAAACATTTGCCAACAAATTCAAGTTAATATCTCCGGTGTGGCTACAAGTCAAGCGAAAACCTGCAGGAACATTTTACATGGCTGGCACTCATGATGTTGATCACGAATGGGTGCGTGAAGTTCGAAAACATGGGAAAAAGTCTCAAGTTAAAAGTAAAAATAAATGATCTTTTTAAACTTTGTACACTAGTACATAAATGGCTTTTAATGGGATGGGTGTATTCATCATTGGTAATTTTTGGAATTTAGTTGTTCCTAGAATATTGTTTGATGGATGGTCGAGTGATGATTTCTACAAATTGTTTACTACCGGTTCAGAACCTAAGGAACTAACAAAAACAATTGTCACATCTGCCAAGGTAATCTCTTTGATTTTTTTATCTGACACAGCGAGTAATTCCTAGTAAAATAGTAGAATTACGTTGACTAATTGAATAAAAATGAATTATTTCTTCTGTAGGCATATAAATTCGATGGTGTGGTTCTTGAAGTGTGGAGTCAACTTGGAGGTCAAGCCCGAAAGGCGTTGCATATGTTAATTAAACTCCTCGGCGAGGCTCTGACTAAAGCAGATCTTATTTTTATTCTGGTCATTCCTCCGCCAATTACTAATGTGGGAAAACCTGGAATGATCGATCATGATGACATGAAACACATTTATCAATACGTGGACTATTTCTCTATTATGACATACGATTACTCCAGCCCAGAAAGACCAGGTTAACGATGCATACCTATTATTGAAATATAATTTGCACATAATTAATAGTTTTATGTGTACATTTTTAGGTGCTAATAGTCCAGTGAAATGGATTAAAAAATGCATTGAAACATTATCTCCCAATAAAATTGAGCGCTCTAAGTTTTTAATTGGTCTAAATTTCTACGGATACGAATACACGTCAACAGGAGGACATCCAGTTACTGGTAATGCTTACTTGGAATTGCTGGCTAATGCCAAAAAAATTCAATGGAGTGAAGACGTTGAAGAACATTTTTTCGAAATGAAGTAAGTCAAAGTATTCAAACTGCTATTTTGTAGAGTTTACTTTGATTTTAAAATAAAATTGTACTCAATGTCTAATAATAATTTTAGGGATAAGGTGGGAAAGCACACTGTTTTCTACCCGTCGTTACTATCTATTAAAAGAAGAGTAGACTTGGCACAAAATCTCGGATGCGGAATAGCAATTTGGGAACTTGGACAAGGACTTGACTATTTTTATGACTTACTTTAATTCTAATGTTAAAAGTTGAATGAGTTTGTATTTATACCGTCCAAAAGTGAGTGTTGAGATGATTAAAATGTTTAGGATATTCTTCAGTTTCCTATTTCATTGCCATTTAAACATTAGCAAATATTACACGTACATTTACAAGTATTTCTCATGTAACTTCAACTGTATTCCGAGTCACAGGATTGTATTCACAATTCTAATTTGTACTTTTGTTATCATTTATACTGGCTAACTGAATGGTGTATTTATTATACAATGTATTACACAAGTAAGTGGTTATAAAATTTTGTAATATTCGTGAAACCCGGTGCACAATATTTTTAAACATAATTAATTTATTCAAATCAGTCAACATTACAGAGTTGGACAGGACCCATAAATGATTGCTTTAATAATCAAATGATAATATTCAATGACATACAATATAATATGAGTACCTATATTGAAATCTGTGAATACCACTGTACCTTCAAAAACATTCTAACAAATCTACCCTCTCTATCTAAATATAAAATATTAAACCGGCAGCTATTTATATTTGCCTAATATACGAGTATAGTATCAAAGGTGAATACTCAGCAGTAAAATCTGTAACTGTTAGTATTAAATGTTATATTTCATTTCAATAAAATTTGCACTGGTGACTAAAAACTCATTGTTTTACGTTTAAAAGATTTTGCATTTGATTTTGTTACAATCAGTTAATCCAGGTTGTAAGTAGGTAAATAAAGCATACTTTCAAAGAAATCAACTGTTTTATTCCTTAATTGGTCTGCCCAGGAAGTTAGTTAAAGCACCTTAAGATTATTCGATTTTACTGATACTACAAAGTGTCATTTGAAACCTATGAATGTATCACTGAATATTAATTAATGGTCATATCAATGCTCAACAAAAATTGCCCTTGCCTTGGTTTGGTTTCAAGTTTTGTACTATTGCAATTTAATAAATATTATATATACTAAAGAGTTATTTAAATTAGACAACGTTGAGTGTATGATAAAGGTAGATGCAATGTCTTTGTCTACTCTGCTGTATTTCTTTAGCAATGAAAGAATAGAATGTATTCACAGCAGTTCCTCTTAGGAGCATTTACAATGATTAAGTCTTTATTGTTTTATACATACATTAGTTGTATGTAACAAATTAAAATAAGTTTCAATGGACCAAAATTATAACAAAGAACACGTGTAGCCTCCTCTCCTCATAATCAGTCTTCACTGAACAGAGATAATTAATTTACGCAGTCAATCTACAACTATCTTAAAAAACTTAACCGAAAGTTTTATAGTATAGATACCACACAATACTCCTCGGTATAAAGACACATATCTTTCACTATATGTATTTAAAGCACAACCACATCAATGGATATCAATGCTACACCAATCCAATGTGGAAACCACATATGAACTCTAAATATGATTTCATACACTTTAATAAAATTGCCATAAAAATGTTGCTTGCTTTAGTTATTGTATTCGACCTCAATTCTCATATTACTAATATATTGTTTCCTGCAAATACGTAGAGTACAGTAATAAGAATACTACAGTTGTAAAAATAGGTAAAATAATTTGACACCCAAACCAATATGCACAGGAAATAAAAAAAAAGTATAATATATACCTACTGAATAATTTTCTTGTGTGTGTTATATACCATAATTTAAATGGGCTTCACGTGGATTTATTTACTTTTAGTTTAAGCAGAACAGAGTACAAAAAATTAGTACCTACTTGTACTATATAGATATAAGTTCATAATACTACGTTATAGCAACAAGTGGACAGGACAAGACAAGACAGGATGTTCTCAAATATTGAAACATTGTGAAGAACAGAATTGTCCTTACAAGCAGGATTGTAGCATGTACATTCTCACTTTATGACTGACATAATATTACATATAGGTACATACATACATACATACAGTGTACCTCTGAACAGAGATAAACCCATAAAGCTAAAGTTACATAAAATTATTTTGCACGGGGACATGATAGATAGGGATGATACTCAATATAACATTACAATAAAGTAATAGCATACGTTGCGTTCACAATGAAAACAACCTATGTCTGCTAAGTTGGACTGGATTGAATTGGATTGGCTGAAGTAAATAAATGTATGTATAATAAATATGAGAATGTATGATGATGATGATGATGAGTGTCTATATATAATGTCTATACATAGTGACATTATTGTGCAGAGCAAAAATGGGTATATAGGAAAGAGGAGTCTGGTTTAGTCTGACTGAATAATAACGATGATAAGATGAACTGAATATGAATGAGTGGACACAGTGAGTAGAGTATGCAATAATAATAATAATAATAACAGCAATATTTCTATGCGATATATCTATCTTTAAAATATTTGTTCATTCTGAGCAGCCTATAGAATAGAAGCATTGAGTATATTAAAGCTGTGGTTAACTATATACATTATACATGTGTATAATAGTTGATAGCTGGTGCGTTGGAGTTGACATATTAGGATGCTACTACTTCACTCCACTGACTGCTGCTAACTTTGATAAAGAGGAGTTATTAAAGAACTGTGAGTTTAATATATGTTCGTGCTCCTTGAATTACATCGCATTGCATAGGATAATAGTATTGCATTGCACTACATTGCACGGAACGGAATTATTATTTTACATTAGGAGTTAAGTTGAACCAAGCAAGGGATATTACTACAACTACAACTTAACTATTAACTACTACTACAGTTGACTTACCCTCTGATTACTCTTCTTCATCTTACTACTACTATTATACACAGAATACAACTGCCTATATTACTGCCTTGCCTATACCTGTAATAATATTATAAACGCAGAAATTATTGGACAGGAGAGAGGAAGAGGGAAAGGGAAGGGATGGTGTCTAAATAGAAAATTTGAAGACAAGGTGGCTCATGGAATGGGGTGGTTGTGATTGTGGTTGCCTAACCTGTCCTATTCTCACCTGTGGCTCACTCTCAATCAGTTAAACTTTATTTCAGACTCACTTGACGAGAGCCTGTTTTGTTTGCTGCCTCTTCTTCTGTTCTAGTCTAGTAGATCATACGAGGACGAGGGAAGAGGACTGACTGACTACTTTACTTGAACCGAGTACAACTTTTTCTCTGCACCCAACTCAAGATTTAAGTTTTTTTTCTGGCAGGAATCTTGATTCAATTCATGTATTATTGCTTAACTCTCTGTGTCTTTTTGCCTAAACTAACACTTTCAACTTTTCTCTTAATGTGTGCCATACCTTGAGAATTTAAAATTATTTATTAGTCTTTATGGACAAAATAAACATGTTTATGTGCCGTGCCCAATATACCCCATTCAAAATACTACGTTACGCACTTATGCAAGGAGGTGATACGATACAGAGATAGAAGGTGTTTGTTTGTTTCTTCTTCTACACAGCTTTAAGTTTGGCGAACGGAAAAGAAAAATTATTTTTCATGAAAATTATTTTTCATGAGTTTCACATGTGTGTAGTAATTAAGCTGTGTTAAGCTTCATTCAACGGATTGCTTCGTAAATTATAGTAATAATAATAAAAGACCTCACAGCATCCTTTGCTTGGAGTCACTGAGGGATTGCTAATCATGGAAACTGGAACTAGTGTAAAAATTCTGCATTTTGGAGATGTTGTCAGCATTTTTGGAGTTGGAGTATCCACTGGGTTTCTAAGCACATTAGGGTATACATTTATTTTATATACCTACGTACAAATAACATTTTAAGCAAATTTATACACTCGAAAATACTTAGTAGTTGTATTGTAATTGTATAAGTGAGTGAGTAGTAGTAGAGTAGTATGATACGAGTCGAAACCGAAAAAACTAAACTACAAGTTATAATAGCTTCAGGTTTGTACGAAACGCAGATGCACATGCATACCACAGATTGTTAAGCTTACGTTGGTCTGTTGTCAATGCCGTATATTTTGCTGTGCAAAGTTTATTTATTAAGTTTCAAGGCCTGCAGGCTAAAGCTGTATTTTATATACATACAACACAAACTAAAACTAAACTGCTTGGTTATTCGCTGTGGCGTGTGTGCATTCGTCTACATAGATATTAAGATAGATTACCTATACCTATTCACAATTTATGCATCCACACTTTTACCTATTTGGCTACGTACTTTTGCTGGTCCCATATAAGGTTCTCTATAAAGCTATAAAGGGATAAACACTAAACAGAGAATTGTCTACAATAAGATGCACACTCTAAATAAGTCAAGTTATTTATGATCCTACTCACCTATATGCAATAAATATTACTTTTATGGATGTTTAAAGATCGGTGGATGACCGGTGTGTCGTTTGTCCAGGAAATGGAAACATTCAAAACCCACCAAAGAAATTTCGAGGTTTGTAAAATTTATTCTTATTCATGTTCTCTTTCCTTAATTCATGTAGTTGTAGTAGTAGTAGTAGTAAAAAATAGACAATCTTTTATACTTCTGCAACCTACAAAGTGCAATACAACCTACTTTGTACTTTATAAGACTGCCCAGCTTGTTGAGCCACACACATACAGCAGTAGCTTTAAAGTTTATATTGTAACCTTATCCTATCTAACAATTTCATGGTATGCAATTTGTCTGTTAATGTATATATCTAATTCTAAGATCAGTATATTATATCCATTGCGTTAACCGGCCAAGTACAAGTACAAATGGACTTGTAATTAGGTACAGTAGTAGGTAGTGTAGTAGGTGGTAGGTAGTATAACTACCCACATAATATGTAGTATTCTTATCCTTCCCCGAGAATTCATTCATTCACACGAAGTGTGTAAGAGGAGACTTTTGTCACACGCCGGATTCAGTACATGCTATGCTTATGCTATACATTACGTTAGTGCTTTTCCGCTAACAAACTTTTATTATGTAAGCACTTTATATTTTTTATGTTTCGTGTGTCCGTGTAAATTCATACCTACTACCTATGTAAACATGCGATATACAGCGAAACTATCTACCAAAAAAAAATTATCCTTTGTAATTTAGCTGTTACATTACAATACTTGGTGTTGCTACGTGAACGTGCCTTATTGTTTGCATTTTATTTTTTAATGTAAAGTTGCATAGTATTTTTAAAGGATTGGATTTATTTATTCGTATTTGTCTCGTGTAAGAGGAATACCAATATTATACAGAATTTGTAACTCAAAACTTTTTTGTTAATTCTAAAGCCTCTTTTCCACTACGGTTGCGAACATATAATATAATAAGTTTTTTTCAATTTTCCTATGGAGCTGTGACTATGGGTTGATAATTGGAAACGTGATGTTCGGAACTGTTCTGAACCTGCAGTGGAAATGAGACTAAGACAGAAGATTATATGGTATTTAGAATCATGTATATATAATCCTTTTTTTACATCGCAAATAAGTAATGGTGGAGTATTTCGTGCTTAATTCATGCATTTAGAATTTTAAAAACATCAGCATACCAGAATTTGAGAAATAGTTACATTGTTTGGGATAAGTTTATGTTATACTAATTGCGAATGTTAATGAAGTAATTGTTTCCAGTGTATTCTCCACTTTCCACTATTTTTATACGTTAATTATAGTAACGTGTAATAATACAGAATATACACAGATGAGGACTGTCAAATATGACAGATGTCTTATTTTGATCTTCCTATAACTTACATATCTTATATAATATATCTCACCCGACTACTGAAAATTGAGTCGACTGATATATTTTATAGTTAATTTATGACTTCACGGTTTATATATGGCAAATTTAATTTTCCTTGATAGATTGCCTTTTTAAACTTTGCCCTGCAATACGATACTCTGCTCAACAGCAGTATTGGCATGCATCAAGGACCAATATAACTTCTCGCACTCAGGATGAAGCTATACTCATGAGAAGCCTTCACGTGAGTCTAAGTCAACCTTGATTTAATGCTGTATGATTTAGAATAGCCTCCAGGTACTTGATTACAGAGTACTCGTTTCTGTGCTTGGTTACTATAGACTGACTTAGTGCTATGTATGTTCATCTAAACTGTTACAGATTGATACTAAGATATTAAGTTGCTACATGTGTTAAAATGCTACTCTGAATTCATAGTGGCAAATCAAATAATAAACTTATGAGATTGTATGGTATTTTGAGAACTTCTGAGGCAAAGACAAATCTCTTTGACAAAGCACGTTATTGTTTTTTAAATATGACTCTAACTATCAGAAAGGCTTCTATAAAATTGAGAATCATGCTGGAAACATAAGGAATGAAGGAAATCTAGTAAATTCGTTCATCAATCGTGCATTTCGAAGCACGAAGGTTTGGAATAGGTTAAATCCAGATCTAAAATAGACTCTTGTCCGATATTTTTTACTAGATTTACGACAGGATTTTCTTTCTAATGTGATAAGTATTTGACGATTAGCTCAGATTTTAATTATTTTCGTTATATTATTTGTACAACTATATATTAAACAAGTCAATTTTGTAGCATGTAGTCTTTGAGCTCATGAACTTTGAGCTTGAAATGTTATCAACTGAATAAATCGGAATCAATTCCAGTTTCAGCTTATTAAGCTAAATTGTAATTAATTTCTACAAAATAATCAATAAACTAGAACGAATTTAAAGCAGAATTTTGCTGTATTTTTTCTTCAGCACGCAGCAGAGTTGGAGAAATGTCAAAATGAGAAGGATACTTCTAAGAAAATTGGCTTATCTCTATCCTATGGGAATAATGTTCAGGTATAACTTGTAGTTGATATTTAACAAATATAATCATTTATCTTTTGTATCGCTGTTTTTAATGGGATTGTAATTTTAACGTTTTGAACTAGTTACTTCATATGAAATCAAATAAATATCTGACGGTCAACAGGAGGATTCCGGCCAAGTCGGATAAATTGGCAATGCGGGTTTATTTAGACAGACATGGAAATGAAGACTCTTGGTTTCAAATTGCACCTTCTTTTAAACACAGAGCTCTAGGTGTGTAACAATAGGAATTTCTATTGGAATGTTTGTATTGCTATTGTTCTAATTGATATTTAAAGATTAAATTTGAAACCTTCAGTAGAATTTGAAATTCACATTATTTGAAAATCTATATTCTATGCATTTAATGCCTGCAGAAAAATACACAAGGAACTGGTTCAAAATATTGCCATTTCTATAATAAGTGGATTTGCTTAAATACTCGATAATCATATTTTAAACAACTTTAAATATAGAATATATATACAGAATATGGATATAAAATAAACATATGAAAGCCATCGTTTCTTCGTTTATCACTTATAAGCACTATACCAGCTGACACA
>JAAXYV010000160.1:0-14888 GCA_036851875.1 Novacerus sp. FZ-2019
ATCGGTCGCGTAGACCTCTTGTTTTCTTTCCTTGTTGTTATAGCTATATTTGTTATCTTTGCCTATCATTAATTAAGTTTCCTTCTACCCAATTATCTGATTTGATTCTAACTGTACAAAATTTTGTTAGCATATATTTTCGAACCTTCTACTGTGTAGATGGTTCGCGTATTATGCTTTATTTGATGCTTCTTTCTAAAGTGAATAAAACAAACAGTAAAAAAATAAAAGAAATAAAGGATCTTGAATCATGGAGTAGTAACAAACAAACGAGCAAGAATTATTGTAAGATTTTTATCTATATTCTTAGAATAAAAGAGTGGAATTAGCTTTATTAGACATTTATTGTAGAAAACAATTGAATCATTTTTGGATAATCCCAACAATTATGAAAAAAATGAACGATCAATAACGATACAAATGATGGTTATTAAAATTGTAAACTTACGGCAATCACGAAAGTGTAGTTGTGCAGGTAGGTGTATCCCAAATAATACCGGTTATTTCAAGCAGAATATTTAGCAACGTCTTTAATGTGTTTCCTAATATCAAAGCAATAACAAACCTCCTGCCAGTACTGAAGCAATAGAAAGCTCTTATTCAAAGTTAAGGTTTCTCATTCAATTAAATTGAAAGATAACCAGACAGAATCAATATGGAGATCAGGAGACACTGAACTTTTGTGAGAAGTCGTCAGTTGAGGTAAAGATAACCTAGCCTCCGGTTTACACCACCAAGAACAATCCTCGGTAGACCTATTTTTCAGGCAATATTCGTATATTCGAGCAGGGATCGGCTTCAATAACACAGACCTGGCAACTTCTATTCTGTTGTACCACACAACTCCACACAGCTCACAACCAAATAAATATCAAATTATACTGAATAAATTCTTCCACCCTCAGACATACTTGGTTCTCTATATACCTACCCAGGCCAAGGTGAAAATATAGAAATTGCTTTTCTAAAGTCAACATTACAATTATATTATGATTATAATGATAGGTTTTTTTGTAATTCTTTGTTTGAGTTCTGTGGATACGGAAGCTCATTCCTATGAGAGAAGCCGTGATTACTTATAAACTTAGATATTTCTGCAATAATTGACGAATCTTACAGATAATAGAACCAGTATTAAGATAAAGGTTTAAGAGGATGAATTTTTAAAACTATAATATGAAATATGCATCTGAATAACATTTATGAAATATAAATTTAAAAAACTGACATATTTTGTATGGATAAAAGTTGCCAGGTCACGAACTACTGACTCTCAACCTTCTATGTTATCTTAAATCCTCGGGTGCGTGATGAAGAGATTTCATAGATCACAGTATGTGTATTATACTAATTCGTATTGAGCTTCTGCATGAAGTTCGGAACTTATTGTAGAATTGGTGTTACTGTTTGCCATACAATTAATGTGAAGATTTTGTATCGGTGCAGTTATAAAAGTATTGCATGCATTTTCTTAGCATGTACATTTTGAATTATTGATCCATGTAAATAGCATTAGCTAAGTGAAGCGAGCTTCAGCTCAGATACTTTGTGTTTTTGAAACGTTGAAATGTTATTAGCCGCAGTGTATATAAGTTTTAGCAATACCCTGTACAGTAGAGCAAATAAACAAAAAATTATTTGGCTGGATTATACATAATATCGATAGGAGAAATAAAAAAATGCATCTGTTTGAAGTTCAAATACCTAAAATATATTTAATGATATACAATATAGAAAATAATTTCCGTTCCATTAAGAACCTCGCACAGTCAGTGTGATAAATGACTTTCAGTTCGACTCTCCCGATGCTTAATATATTTGATAGAACTTGACCACATATGAGGAAATTTAAACCGCGTCAAAAAGATTTTCACCATATGGTTTGATCGTCACAAGCATAATATATGGTGAAATATAATTTTCAATTCATTTTTTCATTCATTCAATTTTTTTTTTGTAAAAACCAACAAAAACTTTTCATATGGTTATGACTTGGCTTCCTCAATAATTTTTAAGCTGCATTAAAACCACTGCACGAGTAAAGCAAGTTTCAAACGTCATCACGTGGTCACGTGGGGAGTGTGACGTCATCAGGTGATCACGTGGCAAGTATGTCGTCATTAGGCGGTCATATGGAGCATGCGACGTCATCAGGCGATCACATGAAGAGTGCGACGTCATCAGACGGTCCCGTGGGGAATGTGACGTCATCAGCCGATCACGTGGTAAGTGTGACGTCATCCGACGGTCACGTGGGGAGTGTGACGTCATCAGGCGGTCATGTGGAGCATGTGACGTCATTAAGCGATCACGTTTGTGACGTCATCAGGCGGTCATGGACCATGGGGAGTGTGGCGCCATCAGGCGGTCACGTATGGAGTGTGACGCCGTCAAGTAATCACGTGGGGGTGTGACGTCATCAGGCGGTCACTTGTTGAGTGGGACGTCATCAGGCGGTCACGTGGGTAATTTGACGCCATCAGGCGGTCATGTGGGGTGTGTGAAGTAATTAGTCTTGACAGAGCTTCATCTATTAACATTTACGATAGCGTTTGTGTCAGATTGTTGAGTATGCTGACTTTAAATGGAAACATGTTACATTCAGAGTATTCAGACCTGCATATCAAGCTTATTGTATCAAGATGATTAACAAGATCTTTGGTTCAACGATATCAGTAGTTGCTTCAGTTCTTGCTCTTTGAATTATAGTTGAAATATTATTGTTAATATCATTATTTATATATGTTTCGATAGTAGGGTATGTTTTTTTCTTAATAATTATAATTCTTACTGTAGCAAAATAGTATAATAATAAATTAATAATACAATAATACAGATGAAGTATTAGCTTCTTGGTAGTAAAGAAATAGAAATATTAGGTGCCGAATATGGTTTAACAAAGTCGAATTCGACGCCAGGTCTTCGGCTTAATTCAGCCGATAAGTGTAATTCACACGAAGTGCTGGATTCAGTCGAATAACAAGCTGGTCGATACCGCGGCGAATATGTCCCTAAATCCCATATACTGTCCGTATGCTAAGCTTTAGGCGAGTCGAACTGAAAATCATTTCCCCATTTGACCTTTCATTGCTACCAACATTGCTGTCTTTTACAGTCAAAATAAATGATATAGCAACTTGGTACTATGCGGGAGATTCATGGAATATTGCCAATATTTGTAAAAAGGCTTATTTGAAACTATTAAAGCAATATTATTCTTTAGCATTAGATGAGTAATACTATAGGTAAATGTAGACAAACAGTAGCACAGGTTACAAACAGTTATTCTATATTCAAAGACATTAATATTACCCCCCAGAATGAGTTTATATACCCATATTTATAGTGCATACATATTATGGAGAAGATATGGCAAATCTGATGCAATGTGTCTCTCTCTCTTCTCCTCATTCTAGTGGGTATTGTCTATTATATTGCAATTATATGGGAGGGGGGTCCTACCAGTTTATAAGAATAAGCTTATCGGTTTAGTTAAAGTGAACTTGCTCCGGACAAAATTCGTTTGCCAGTATATCTTATCAGGTATTCACTATACTATCGAAATCAAGTATTCCATTTAGCTCCTATGAGTTACTGATATAGCAGTTTTATAAGTCAAACACTTACCTGTACTTTTATACACAAAATTCTTGACTGACAAAAATTATTTAAAACTATTATAGCAACACTACTTCAATCAATGTGAATATGAATGACAATCATGTTGAATATGCAGAGGATGCGTTAATTTTCTCAACTTCAGCTGATGATTGCAAATCTGTATCCATAAGAATATGAATGACAATCATGATTTTAAGTAGACGTCCATTTGAACGCTTATACATAAACGCATCCATTTACAGATTGTCTTTTGTGTCAATAAACACGTAGCATTTCTTTTTCTTCAAATAAAACCTTGCGACGAATTTTAACCCAACCGAGCTTTGCTTACTAATTAATCTTATTGCTACAAGTAAAATAATCTCTCTTTTGTCAAAGCCCCAATCATCCATCATCCTTACGAGCAAATTTTAATTTATTTCAAGTTTAAAACAATAAGACTTGAAGTACAAAGTAGGTTCATTTGTGCAGTGCACTCCATAGATTTTAGTCTTAATATTGCAACAATAGTGTCTCAGCACTGCTAACACAAAACCCATTACAGCCTCTGCTTATACAATAAATTCAATAAATCATAGTTCAACATCTGCGAAAGGTCTGCCAATCCCGCTCAAGTCAGTATTTGATACGTGTATACGTGTTTCCATATGAACTAGAATAAGTAAATTTTGAGAGACGAATACGAACGTTGACCTTTGTTTATTAAGTTGAGCTATATAGTGCGTGTGGAAGTTGGACTACGTTATTCCTGAAAAGTTCTCGTTACATGCAAAACAATTTTCTTCTTAGGTTCTCTGGATTTTCTGATATCTCGGTTGGTTATTGTAATTTATGAACTCATAAGTTCAAAAACATAGTATATTTATTTTTACACGGTAAATACTGGACACTTTTACTTTAGTATAAGTAATAGAAATGGACATGGAAATAAAACAAACCAAAAAAGGTGAGATTCTTAATTTTATTCAGTAATATTTGAATTTATCATATAATACGAATGTGATTTCTCTAATTGAAGTTTTCTTCATTTCATAAGCGCATTTATAGTATAAGAAAATGTATTCCTTATAATTTTCTACATCTTTCGTTGACTGTACAGAGTATGAAAATGATTAAATAATGTTGACTATAGAAAATAATGTAAATACATAGAACAGAGAAAAGTGAGAACATAGGAAAATGAACCGTACACACATCATCATCTGTTGGGAACGAGGAAACTCGCTTGAGCATGGTTAGGGGTTGTAGTAGTATGGGCATGAGGAGGTTGTTATTTGCATAGTATTCTACTCCCGAACTATGGACGTATATATTACGATTTATTCGTTGGAGTGTTATCGTCACTCCTGCCAAATCTGCAGAAGAAGGTTGTTCGCGTTATATTTCTCTCCAAATTTTGTTTTCAACTCCGTCCCTTGGAAGGGATCCCTGGTTGGGGAGACAAGTTTTGTCTTCTTCCGATCACTTGCTGTGTCCAGCACTTTCTTCGAACTTTTTAATCCTTCTCTAAATCTATTGCAAAAAGCATCAAAGGCTTAGATTTTATTTTAATTCTGGTTGAGAACATGGCTCATTTCTGAATTAAAATATGAAGTTTCAATCTGTGATTTGTCTTCCCGTGTGGAACGGGCACTTTGTCTTTGCCCCTGCAATTCATGACCGACGACCCCACGATGGACAAGAAGGGTTTTGGCATTCCTCCATCAAAATCTGCGTCTCAAGAAGTATTTAATAGACCTAGACAAGGTATGTCATCATCACTTCATAATATCACTTTATACTCAGTCAGTTACCCTGCACTCCCACTACTACACATACTTTACCTACATGCAAGACCAGAGTGAGTCTACCATTTTCCCCTTCTGTCAAGGAAATCACCAGTTACCGTTGCCTGGCTCTGGCTTGCTCTGGCCTGGTTGCCTCTGGGTAGCTCGATCTATTTGCGCAGTTTACATTACAGTCACCTTAACTTTGGACGACCGACTTGTTACTATCCAGATCCACTTAACTCCCTTTATCTATTTCAATGATAGTGATTAAAAAAAATTGCTTGTTTGTTACGACCAGGTATAGTTGATAGTTTGATTGTACTTCTGAAGTGTAGTTGAGCTTTACAATTTTTGATACCTTCAGTGGAAATCATTTCAAATGGCAGAGTTTAACCATAAACTAATCAGCTCCAGGTAACTTTGCATCAAATTCCTTTCAACTGTTTTATTATAGTAATATTGGACATGTTTGTTTACCTGTGCTTATAATATGACATGGCGTATGGCATTGGGATTTGTTAACCTTTATTAGCTTTTAATACTCTTTGGCTGTCTAACGATCAGTGACTACTACCCTTGCCGCGTTTGCATTCGTTCCTTTTATGACTTTGTTCAAACTATAAAGATTACAATGAGCGAAAATGGTTTATTTGAAGAAAAAAAAAACATTTTTGAAATATACTATATGGTAAGGTGTACAATAAATACGTGTAGGTCTACTTGTAATTTAAGTTTAATAGAACATTGTGCTCTTTAAACGTTTAAGTTGAAAACATATGTATGTATACTTTTAAATAATTTCCAAACAACGTTGCTGTAACTTTTGGGAAATTCGGTTTACACGTTGAAGAAATCCTGGCATTTTTTGAGCGAAATATAATGTGGAGATGAAGGTTTATGGCGATTGATTATTTGCTTTCTAACAGTTTGAGTATAACTTGGTAGCCTTATGTCACACGAGGAACAAATTACATTTGAAATATGTATTAGGTTCTTTCATCTAGTACATTTTTGAAAAATATACATAGTCCCCAATTATATATAATTATACAATTTTGACGTAGATAAATAAATTCAATTGGCGATTCAGAAAAATGTGAATTGAATTAAAAATACTATCGATTGTATAGACGGAGAAGTTGCTTTCTGTAGGTTTCATGTTAAATTGTTTTCAAGTATATTTCAAGTTTGTTTTTAAAGGAAATATACAATGATGTGATGACATTTTGTTTGGGTTCAGTAGTTGATTTGTGTTCCAAATTTTATTTACTTCTGACCTTGTGTCCTGCACCATTCCTGTCGATTGTTCTTATCTAACTTAGACCATTGCTCGAGTTTTAGTGTTCCATTTATTTCTATCTCTATCTCTCTCTCTTATTTTTAATTCAAAATAGATTGAGTGCTAAACATTGTGAATTCATGTGTCTTGGAATAAAATTTAGGTGTTGATTGGAATGAATGTTGACAAAAATTTGATCAGAATCCTTTTAAATTGACATATGACAGATGGATCGGGAGGATCCCCATTGGCTAGAAGTTATCCTAAACCACCAAATCGTCGCCGAGAGTCTCCTGCTGGAAACTCGAATGGACCGAATAGCCGGTCCGAGGCTCTTGGCCGGAAACCCACCCCACAGAAAAGTAAAACTTTTGACAAGAGACCCCGTCATCGCGTCTTCAGTAATGCGGAATCGGTACAGTTTTTTATCTGGCTCGTTGTGAACAATAAAACTGTTTAATATTATATTATAACAAATGTTGGTTTTCACGCAACTTTCAACTGTAGGTAGTTGATAAGAATGAAGAGCCGGAGATGGGCTCAATCCAAGCACCTGGGAGCAAAAAACAAAATCTAAACCATTTGTTAAATTTCCATTTTGCTCCTCGTGAGAGTCGTGCCTTTTCAGCGGCTTCATGGCGATCCCATAACACACACCCTGGAGGTAGTTGGCGATCTCGTCACGGGTCTGGAGGGGCGATATCTCGTCCGAAATTCAATAAAGAACAGTTTCTACAAGCAAAGTTAGTTTAGAATTTAGCAATGTACTATTGCTGTTATATCTGTCATTTTAATAATTGTTTTCTTTTTTGTAGCTGTCAGTTTATGGTGAAAAGCACTGGGGACTACTCAGTTTACAAAGCTGATCCGGATCTCCTTGTCGAGTGGAATTTAGTGGAGCAAATTGTAAGATTCTTTCATAATCAGAATTCTTAGTGGTCTAGAATGTCTAAATTTTATGGATGATTTAAAAAAATATGCAAATGGTAACTGTGTACTCTGTTTACATATGTACAGTTTATTCGAACAATCGGAGAGACTCCAAGTTGCCCTATTTGCTTAACAACACCTGTTGCAGCAAAAATGACACGATGTGGTCATATCTTTTGTTGGCCATGTCTTCTTCACTATTTAGCTTTGTCGGACAAACAGTGCCGCAAGTGTCCAATTTGCTACGAACTAGTGCATAAAGAAGACTTGAAGAGGTACATTTACTAAACAGTCACTTTCAGTGCAGTATGAGTTATTCTATCATATGTTTGAAATCCTTAAGGGTTGGTGAGATAAGTAAAACCCCTTTTCTTTTGAATTGTATGGTCAGACAATCAACCATAATATGTCATTGATTACTAATATTATTTGTAATGTTTTGGTAGCGTGGTTTCAAATCTGTGTGCCGATGTACGGACGGGAAATCAGATAAGCATGCAACTAATGTGTCGCCCAAAGGATTCCTTCACAGTCATGCCTTTGATGTGTAGAAGTGGAATCCCCTATGACTGGGAAATTCTGTTCTCCAAGCTTCTAATAGTAACTCCTTCTGAGGTAGACAGCATGGAGATTTTATCAGTCAATTAATTCAAAATATTGATGTATCCAAAGAGTTGAGTACACTGAATGTCTCTTTATTATTTAAGTGGAATGCTTTCTTTGGTAGAGTAACTAATTAGTCTCCAGTTATAGACCTTTAAGGAATGTATTGTATTTCCTTAAAGGCAGAGCCTGTGAGATATACTTATTTAATGTGAAAATATTAAATGAAGCCTTGCTTAGTACAGTTGATTTGCTAAGGGTTGCTTGACTTGACTATGTGTATCTGTACAGGTCAAGGAATGTGTAATTGAGAGGGAGCAGCTAGAGTTAACCCTAAGGCATGAGGAAGATAAGGACTGCCCCGAAGCTTGTTTTGTAGAACAAGCAATGCAAGAATTACAATTGAGGCGCTCAGAGATCACACATATGATGAACGAAGTTACCAATCAAAAGGCCAACCTTGTTGCGGGATCACTGAATTTGAGTAATTTAGATTTCGGTGCATGGGAGCCTTCATCCGGTAACAGCAATGCCGCCACATATGAATCGAAGGTAATTTAAATTCTTTCTTATCTTCATTTCATACTTAACAGGGGAAGATAAGCAGTAAAAAATGAATTTCTATATACAGCAAAGTAGAGTGGTGTCTGTTAGCAAACCCAGAAATGATAGTGTGGGAAGTGATTCTGCTGCAGGAAGTGGTAGTGATGATGACTCCTCAGCAGCTAAAGAGTTAGATCGTGATGTCCCGCATATCTTTTACCAAGGTTGGTGTGTAATATTTAATTGACTTGATCAAATTGATTTTATGATACTAATCCATTTTCTTTAGCCTCTGATGGTCAGAACGTATTTTTGCACCCCCTGAATATGGCAATGCTTCGGAAAGCATTTGGAGCTGATCCTTTCAAATGGCCACAGGTTATTCATTTTCGTGTAGTTGAAAAAGAGCCAAATACCATGACACAAGAGGTGAAGAAGCGTTTAAAATTCCTTCGTCATCTACCCATTACTACAACTTTCCATCTCGTCGAAATAGAGTTGAAACCTCCTGTTGTTTCTGAAGAAGTCTTAGTGGAATTTGGGTCACAGTTGACAATCAGAAAAAATCGCCGGGCAGAACGAATTAAGGCAGAAAGACGTCGTGATCGTATTCATGAAGAGGAATCAAGGAAATTGAACTATTTCCCACCATGTCCAAAGGTAATTAGTTGTACTTTAGGGCAAATGTTCGAAATCTTAGAATGTCTCTGCAAACATAACATACATTCCATTATCCCTTAAGCCACCCTCCCAGAAATCCCTGCGTGCATCCTACTTGTGTTTGTTCAGTTTTACCTTTTTCTCTCTATGTACATATGTTTAAAGGATACTTTTTTTTTTTTAATGTTCAGATTGAATCTAAGTTTGATTTTCCTGATTGTGGAACAAAAGACGACTTTGGAGTATGTGACACAATCTTTCTGGCTTCAATCCTAGAATCACATGAGCCAATGAGTAACATAAATCGTAATACCGACTCTATGCAAAGTGATCAACTCCAATCTGAAGCTTGTGGGATTACTATCCCTGAAAGCCAGAATAGATTGATAGCTGATTCTGATAAACATGGACTTGGGTTGTCTTCATCACCCTCAATGTCATTCGCTCAGGTACGGTTTTCATATTTGTTCAGCTAGAGTTTTAAGTATTGATTTTATCAATGTCCAACACTTTTAAGACGAGATCGTGTACTAAATATTATTTATATACGTACTTGTACTTTTAATTCAAGTTTCTACAAGCGTATCATATATTGTAATAAAACCATTATATTCTATAGATTGTATCTCAGCGGTCTGCGGTTAAGCGAAGTCCAACTTTTCCCATTACTGGGGCTTGGGGAAAGCCCCCTCCGGTTCTTCAAGCTTCTGTACCTCGACGTCATTCAGATAGCGAACCTGATCCTGATGATTATACTCCTGTGCCAGAGTACCGATTGAGTGTTTCAGATGCTATCGCAAAAGCCATTGCTAATGTACACGTTAGTGAAGGTAGGTTTAGTAAACTATTCTTTTAACCTATTTAGTATTCAATTATAATTAAAAACATTTTTTCGGTGTTTGGAGGAGAGAACGTCGATGTCGATGAAAATGCAGGCAATTGATTTAACGTTACCTTATTTTGTAGGCAATGAAGGTAATAGCAATACTGGAGGTCAAAAGAAGAAAAAGAAGAAAGGTAAAGTTCTCTTTGCCACTGGAATGGGAAGCTACAACTAATCATACACCTATTCATCATAAACTCATCATAATCCTATTACTTTTCAATTACTTAAGTTATGATCATGCGTTAAATCAAAATCAGAATGTATTGTTTTGTGTTTGTGTATGTCATACAGCAAATTAGATTGCTATAAGTTTAAATTTAAATCATGATTAATAATTTCTTTAAGTTGTTGAGATCGCAAGCATGCATGCGGGAGAATAAAAAAATTGGTTTTAAGAAATAAAAACAAAAATTATATGTGTAAGCGGAAGAAATCGATTATAATATAGGTAGCTTACACAACGTTACGTAATCTTAGCGTTTCAATTGGTAATGTTTCATGAAAACTCAACTTTTTGTTCTAGGTCAGCTTATACTTCTGTCTTTGGGTTTATTGGTTAACAATACAACATTAAACGATTCAAGTCTTAATTAAACTGTATTTTAGTTCTAATTTACTAAAAAAGATTAAATATTAAATAAACCGTGTTATTGTTGTTTCCTTAATTTGTTACATCTTTCATTCGTTAGGACATTGGTTAATAGGTACTGTTACCTATTATCTTATACACTCACTAAAAAGAAAATAATATTTAATGAAATCGTTAATCAATCAAAGGACATTATATAGCAGGAAAACATTAGGTTGTGTATGATATTTAATACATCACACTTCATGTTGTCATTGTTCTTGATAGTATAAAATAAGTTTTGTTCATTAAACAATCGAATTTTTTCACGAGTATCGTCAATTAATCAATGGCGGGTAATAGTGATAACGACAACATAACAGCTTTATATATTCCATTGAAGCAAGATTGTATTTAAGATTACATGTAACTGAATGTGTTATATAGTCTTACGAAAGTATTGGGTTATAATATCAGATAAATCAACCTCAATGTTTACTTAACAGCCATTGAGACTCGCGGCTAGTCAGTTGACCCTTACAATAGAGAGGACTAGGTGACGGTGAATACATTATTATATATTGTGAGGTTGAGGTTCATATAATTAAAATCTCAAGCAGTAATAGCAATTATCCGTGACAATCATAATGTCAGGTAATTTATATCATTGAAGTTTTTCATTTTTCGTTAAATGATTGAATATTTCGACATGAAAATATCAACGAAAACTCATTCAACAAAAGCATTTAGGCAAAAAGAAAAGATATACCTTATTGAGTAAGGCAAATTATTACACTAAGTAGTATAAATCTATATATAATAAACCATATGGGCATATGGAAGAAGCGTGATGAAGAGTATTTGCATACATAAACTGAATATAGACATAATATTCCTTAATAATAATACGTTGTTTACATAATACATAATGTGCATTCTGCCGAAGTAGGCTCCTTGTACTTTGTTATTAATGAATACGTAATAATAATAAAATTATCTCAAACTCAAGGTCACATGACTATCGGAACTCACCGCTGCCATAAGATAAATTGTAGCTAAGGTCGAGTAGAATAAGAATCCGTAAAAAAATTAAGCTTGATTTCGAGGTCACATGACCTCCGGAGGTCACCGCCCTTATAAGAGAAATTGAAGCTCAGATTGAGTAGAATAAGAATCTATGATAAAAAATTCTGATCTTCATTTCGAGGTTATACGACCTCCGGAGGTTACTGCCCACATAAGCAAAATTGAAGCTGAAGTTCAGTAGAATAAGAATTCGTAATAACAAATTGTGACCTTGAATTAGAGGTGACATGACTCTCGGAGGTCATCGCCCCCATAAGCAAAATGAAAACTGAGGTCAAATAGTATAAAAATCCGTAATTAAAAAAAACTTTTTGTTATCCTTGTAACTATCAATTTGTGTTAATAACTCCTTTGACCTCTGAACCTTTGAGCCCATCTTCGAACTCATCCAAGTTTTATACCTCATATGTACGTGTGCCAAATTTGAACTGAATCGGTCCAAGCGTTCAGACGGTATCCAGCGGACACACAGACAGACAGCCAGACGAAAACAGACCAGAAGAGTGTTTTGAGAAAAGAGAAAGGGAAAAGCAAAGTAGCTACCGCAACATACCAGTGGGAATCCTAAAACCTGTCGTCTAATTCTGGAACACTGCCGCTTTGGGTCTTCTATCATATGCTAAAAGAAGCTCACGCTTCTTAATAAATGCATAAATTATGCTTCTGTTTGTATTTCATTGAAAGTATTTAGTCAACAATATTAAATAGAAGGAAACTTGTAGCAAACCAATAAGTTCTACCCGGTCTAGCATGTAGTAGAATAGCGAACTATTCAGACAGACTGGTTACTTCAAAATACCCCTCAAGCATGTGTCTTTGTTTTGTCGGCGTACCTGCCTTCTATTGCATCCCAATTCCCGTCTTACAGTAGACTGTTGAAATGAAAGTATCATTTGAACATATATTATGTTCAAATGATACTCGGCGATAGTTTACCGAAACCGAACCTGAAATGACATAAGACTCCCCAAAGAACATGCTCTTGGTATAGTTTTCGTTAGACTATAATGCCCATATATATGCACAGGGGAGAAATAGTTTATTACTGACTCAGAGAGGACAAATAAACTACTGTTGTCTCTAACTACTGCTCTGTGATGTCCATGTGAGCATTTACTTCCATCTTCTTCTCCTCATTGAGGACAAAATATTCACACCACCCTTGTGTTCGCGAACGTAGTAAATGAATATTTAAGACAAATCACAAATCTAAAGCTGTGAGATGTGGTTTAATATGCGTTTATATAGACATATACTATATAAATTAAGGCGAAATCAGAGTGGGGTTGTTGTCTAAAATCGATCAAAACGGAGTGAGAAATTACATTAGCCCTTCCTTACAGTGAACCTACTAAATAACTTGAGTTGTTCAAATAAAAGTAGGTATCACATTTAAATTGCACCACTATATTATGTGCACAATATAACGACTGAAATAATTAGGTTATATTTTATACACAAAATTAAAGACAAGGCAATTGAATCTGAGATATAGTTTGTATGTAAAGTCCGCCATTGGGGCTCCCATATATAGACATTTTTTTTCCTCTCCGGTCGAAACACTTTTGAGTATTGAAGAAAAGATTTGCTTCCCCGGTAAAGTCGTTATTTTCCTCTAAAAGAGTCAACACTACTCAACTGCACAGAAATGTAGGTGGTTGGTTTAGCTGGTTACCTACTCGACTTCCTGCAGAGCTCCGGCACTTGCAGTTTTTGGTAAATACTTGTAGGAAGCTAATGTACGATCAGAGTGAAAATGTCCAATACACTATTGACTCTTCAAGCATTCTGCGATATAATCTACAAACGAAGAAAACAAAAATGAGACAACTACTACTGTCCTTTGCTCACCTGTGATATTATGATATATTATATGTATGATACTTCACACACACACGATATCTTAATAAAACTGCCACAATTTTAGAAATAGTTTTGACTCATGAAAATATAAGTAACCAAATGTTTGAATGCTTTATTAACGAAAAATGTGTATAAGATAGTCTAATTACACATCATGTAAGAATATTATAATTAAATTCTCAGGATAGTCTTTTGCTATTGAGCTCCTCTCATAAATGCACGTAGTGAATAAAGTATATCATTATTATTCTATTCGCTTACATTTTTCATGAATTGCTTAATATTTATATAGTTCACACATAAAGAATATTCAGTCGATATGTGAAACACGATTACTTATACATATAATAACTGCCATTGAACAAGGCTTATTAAAAGATATGTAACAATTTAGTACCCTACATCCTTATAAAATCGAATTTGTCAAACATTTCGAACTTGTCTCTACACAATATTAGCAAGAGTATATTAGAGAAAAATACAAGAGATGTACAAACGACAAATTTGAAAATATGAATAATTGTTATAGCATGATTGTAAATGTAACAAGCCGAGTCAGTCCTTTTCGTTTTGGCAAGCTTTTTAGGTCCTTTTGAAGTATCGCTTGGCTTCAACTCCAGAAGAATGTCTGAGGGTCTAAAAAAAAAAAAAATTGAAATGAATCTTTGTATACTGATTTACTACTATACGGCTGGGTCTACACCACGAAATTGGCATATTAGTTATCTACGAATTTAAAGATTTCGATAAGCTAAAGTATACTTATACTTCTATTATCAAGTGTTAAATATGCATTAATTGTAACTTACAATGGTCAGCCCGTCGTCAGAGAATTCAAAAACTCTCTCAAATCCTGCTTTGTCATCTTCATCACTCTTGCTTTTTGTAATAAACTTATTGTCTCCTTCCATAGTAGTCACATTCTAGTATAACATTAAACCAATAAATATCTCAAGCTTGAAATTAAATAAAAAAATTCCAATGGTAATAGAACAGAAAAGTAAGTAATCATTATTTACATCCGTGTAGATGGGAACCTAAGTGACTACTATCTTGATTTATACCTATACATGTTTTAAT
>JAAXYV010000161.1:0-14886 GCA_036851875.1 Novacerus sp. FZ-2019
GTGTTTGTGTTGTGTTACGGATACAGAGAACAGATAGTTTTGTGTGGCAGAACACAGTTGATGGAAGTGACAGACAGATACGTATCGAATGATCTTCTTTGGTGAAAAGTGAAGGAAGACAATAATTGATGTGGCATTACATACAACATACAGTCAACACAACGCAACAGTGCTGTAGTGAAGTGAAGTGAGTGATGATTTGGTCGTGGTCGTGGTGGTGAATAATTGGTTAATTAAACTTGAAATGAAATTATAAATTGAAATTGGATTTGAAATTAAATCTAAATAGAAACGGTTTTTTGGTCTTCGTTTGATTCTCTTGTTGGGGACTGTTGATTTAAGTGAGGCGAGAGGAGAGGAGAGCAAAAAATAAGTTTTGAATGAGACTTCCTTATAAGTTCCTTATTTATATAAATATCTACGTTAGATTTTGAGATGCTGTACTCATTTTTATTGCCTTGTCGATAAAAGTTTAACTATATCCAGTATTCAATAACATTTAGGCAATGAAACGATTTTACAACACTACTCGTTTATTAGTTGATTAGTCACGTTCAGTTTTCCTTCAGTTCAGTATACTGTGTAGTGTGAAAAGTTTTGTAAAGTTTATTTGCCTCGGTCTAACTCTTCCTTTATAGTATAGTAGTATAATCCAACATGTGCTATTTTAATATTTACAGCACAACAGTTCAGTCAGTCAACAGCCTCGACAGCAACGGGAGTGTGTGCAACTTTTAACTTTTTTCTCTTTCGGCTTGTCTTTTGCTACAATATACAAGCTTTAACTCATTCTGTCACACAATAGCCACAGCGACAGCACGGCGTCACATCCACATCACAACGTCAGTGCAGTAGTGTGAGTTTCATTTAAAACTATACAGTGAACTACAATATGTGTGTCCTGTAGTAAAGTAAGTTTCGATTTTTGATCGATTTTGAGGAGAATTCTTTGTCATCGACTTTTACATTTAGAGTTAACTTTCACTCCTAGGTATGTACACCTATATAGTGAACCCAGTGTGGTCTTTTATATTTCAATTTGTGTGTTAGCTCGGTTCAGTTCATCAGCCTGTGTTGTGTGTTGTGTTGCTTTGGTTTGCTTGCGTACTACTATTTACTGTGTGTATAAATATACATATTACAGTTTACAGTGCAGTTGCACAGCAACTTTCAGATGAAAGTTTAAATGGATTCCAGAGACTATAATCGTCAGTTGTAATTTTTTTTGTGTGTGAATTTATTGACATCATATATCGCATTAAATATTGATCTCTATATTTTTAAAGCTTAATCCAATTATCTACACAAGTGCAAATTAACTTTACAGCCAACCTACCATACCAACATTTATTTCCTATACTACCTTAAAACTGAATTTCCAGTCCTGAATTCTACATTTCATGGATTAATACTATCTATATATTATAATTTTATTACCTCTACGCTACGCTACCACCTACCTTTATGGTTCGATGCTTGTGGCATGTTTGCATTTGCCATAATAATATCATCTTGAAATACATATATAAAAAAAGAAATCAGCCAGACTGCTCCGTGGTCTAAATATATTATAGTCACTGTAGATAGGCTATCAACGATTCTTTATTGACTATTTCTGCAGGGATACTGAGATTGGATTTTTTTATTATTCACTATTGTTGATTCCGGTCTATATACAGTTCCTGTTGGTATGGTGTTATACTTATTCAAACTTAACTTCGGTGTGAAGCACAGTACAGTACAGTGTGACATGACATTGTGTGATATGACTTTGACCCAAGGAGGACGAATTGGATTTTTGATTTGATTACAATCTAATCTAATCCTGATCTTCAGAGTGGTAATCGATGCATCGATTGGTTCCGAAATCCTGTTCAGTTTAATAACTATGGACTAAAAAAAATAAGTAAACATTACTAGATACACTTAATATTCTTCTCGGGTTTGTTCTACTTACAATTACAA
The DNA here is from genome assembly GCA_036851875.1 of Novacerus sp. FZ-2019. Lineage (NCBI taxonomy): Eukaryota > Metazoa > Arthropoda > Collembola > Entomobryomorpha > Tomoceridae > Novacerus > Novacerus sp. FZ-2019. The sequence continues at coordinate 1,966 of JAAXYV010000161.1, forward strand.
TCTCTAAAGGTTTTGGCCCGGAGTTTATTTAATCTAATAAAATAAACCGTTTGGTATACTATAGTACATTTGCTAGAGAAGGAAGAAGTTTCACTCGCTCTCGTTCACACGTAATTATTTTGTGAATGAAGCAAATTGTTCAATGGCATCCAGCCAACACAGCTATTGCCAAACTTGACTTGACTTGACTATCATTATAATATATAGTATTCTACTGTGTTCTGTCTGCATCACCCGATCCGAGAAGAGGATTTTTCGACCCGAAGTTTTGCCGAAAAGGTCCAGTCTGTATGTAACTAGCCAGGCCTGAAAAGTAAAATCGATATTTGCTCTGAATTCCCTCCGAGATATTTAAATTAGTGTTGTAAAGCAAAGCACACACACTGAGAACTCGTAGTTGTCTGTCGCCTATAGGAGTACCTATATATTTGTACTGCCATCCCATACTGTTTGGTTTGGCTGCTGTAGATTTGTCATCTGTGCAATGCTCCCACAACAACATGGTAAATTTTCAAATACTAACTCATCTACCAATTCACTCAGTTCCTCCAATAATCTTAGTACTGCAACTGTTTCAGCAAATACCCGAAAACCATTATTTGGGGCTGCAGTTTCCTCTGGTAGCCTTACTCCAGTTCTCAATTCCATAACTAACGGCATTACTATTGTTCAAAACAACAATAATAATACTCACAGTCATAACAACAAGAAAGGGAAGAAAAATTCAGAGTGTACCGAACCCGATGATCATACTAATCTATTAATTGAGGATGACGATGATGACGACGTGGATGTGAGTGATTCTGCCGACGTCAACCGTCATCATCGAGGCCATAGTGAATCGGTAAAAAAAAAGTTTTATCTTATTTTGAATTTTTTGTTTACATTGTTCACATTTTCTTATATACCTATATTATTATTATACTATATATGTATATATATTTATAATGATGCAATGATGAAAGTAAGGCATACATACATTCAACATTGCATTCTATTCCTTTATATTTTAGCTGATAGATAGTAAATGAGTATTTACCATTTAGTACATAGTACCTATATCTACCGACGAGTGTAATCATATAGCCAATTGAATTGAAATTGAATTGAATGAAAAGGAAAGGAAACACTGTTATTACACAGTTTTATCGATTAATTTAACATACATACATACCTAACATAGATACATATATATATATATAAGAATCCGTTTGTTTATTATCGATTCTGTGTGATAGTATAATCATATTGCTATTTCTACTATAGTATGTATATAGGCTTATATGAACTAAGCCAAAGCCAAACTATACATACCTACATAACCTATTAATACATAATACTCGACCTCTCCTCCGTCACATTACAATCAGAGAAGAATGGTTCTGAATAATTGAGTGAGTAATATTTGACGATGATAACCACCATGAGAGAAGACCATGACGTTTGAAGTTGTGTAGTGTAGGTCGTAGGTAGGTAGTGCAGTAGAAGAGTCCAGGAAAGAAATATTGCCCACGTAGCTGTAAATTGTTAAATGCTTTCCAGTCATCAGCACGAACACTATGCAACTTACGATTTGCGGTGATTGTAATTTGTGTGTAGGAGAGTTAGGTTGGGGTATAAAATAAACCCACAAGTGTTTTGTGTTAGGTTGTATTTTTACTAGTGATTGTATTATAATTGAAATATAAAATGGGGTGTAATAACTATAATACTGAACAAAATGGGATCATCCGTAGAACAAGTGTATATTCCGTGAGTTTTATTTTTAGTTTACAGATTATTTGAGTTTACAGATATGTAATGAAAGTAGTTCTTATTTTTGAGTTCGTGATGCAGCATAAGATTAGAGTGTAAATTAATAAAAGTGAAGATTGAATGTGAATTAAAGTAATGTGGTGTTTTGTTTGTTCTATTTTATTTAGCTTAAAAATATAGCTCCAGACATGTGGCTAACTGCAGAACAAGCAAGTGGTTTAACTATAGGTGAAGTAGAATGGCAGCTACAGACAAATGTTCGGGAAGGTGTATCTTGGAAAGAAGCAGACAATCGAAGGAAGATATTAGGTGCAAATGAATTTACTGTCAACGAAGAGGATCCCTTGTGGAAGAAATATATAGAGCAATTTAAGAATCCATTAATTCTACTACTGTTGGGATCTGCATTTGTGTCTGTGTGTATGCGGCAGCTTGACGATGCGGTGAGCATCACTGTCGCTATTATTATCGTGGTTACCGTTGCCTTCATTCAGGAGTGGAGGTCGGAGCAGTCCTTGCAAGAATTAACGAAATTGGTACCACCATCTTGCAACTGGTTTGTTTCACACTGAAATTAGTGGGATTAAATAAACATGCTTTTAGGGATTAAAGTAGTAAAGGGGAATGTTTATTTTACGCTTAGTGTGAGAGCTGGAGTATTGAATACGTTTCTGGCAAAATACTTGGTACCTGGTGATATTGTCTTCCTAAACATTGGAGACAGAGTTCCTGCTGATATTCGTCTGATTGAGGTAGCCAATAAATAAACAACAATTTAATTATTAGTTTTTTGTCCTATTCTGTCTGACAGCCACATGTTTTTGAAGAGTGCTTAACTCTGACGGAATGAATTCGGAGTATGCATAAACAATCAATTTCTGGTTTCTTGTATGTAAAATGAGTAAAAGTAAAGTAAAGTAACTTTTTATAATTAATTGAAATACCATTGCTGGTTATACAAATGTCATTGTTTTTTTATAAATAGATTTTTGATAATTAAAAGAGATTTATCAATCCAACTTGACTAAATAGTTAATTCTTGTAATTTTTAGGCAATCGATTTGTCAATCGATGAAAGCAGCTTTACCGGTGAAACGGAACCAGCTCTCAAAACTCCTGATCCTGTATTAAATGCTGGAGATGGAGGATCTGTCAGAAATGTAGCCTTTATGGGCACACTAGTTCGATGTGGTAGTGGTAAAGTACGTTATTTTTAAAGCAATCTTTTGAAACTATTTCGTAACAATTTGTTTAATCTCAAACGAATTATTGTAGGGCATAGTTATTAGTACTGGCGAAAACTCAAAGTTCGGTGAAGTATTTAAAATGATGCAAGCTGAAGAAGTAAGAATATTTTACTTTGAAAAATAATTAATTCACCAAATGTCATTATATAATAATATTATTGTTTCTTAAAAAAAATCAGTCTCCTAAAACGCCACTCCAAAAGAGTATGGACAGTCTTGGTGCTCAACTTTCATTCTATTCTTTCTGCATCATCGGTGGCATCGGTTTACTGGGCTGGGCGCAGGGGAAACCATTTCTTGATATGCTCAACATTGGCGTCAGGTATTGTCTTATGTTGATTGCATTTAAATACGACAGATATTTTTTTAATGTTTTTGAAGCGAAGTGAAATCCGTGTGACAATTTTTATATCTCGTATTGGATTTTTTTATTCGCAAAAAAATGTAGTTCATGGTCACTTTCCTGATTAGACTTATGTAGCTAGATCAGATTACAACGCATGATACAGTATCTTTTATTCTTTTAACCTTTTGGAATTTTCGAGATTTGTTTATCCTATCCTAATATGTTACTATATTTGTTTAGTTTGGCCGTGGCAGCTATACCTGAGGGTCTACCAATCGTGGTGACCGTAACACTAGCATTAGGGGTTATGCGAATGGCAAAGAGAAACGCTATTGTAAAAAGATTACCTACTGTAGAAACTCTGGGTGAGTGTTACATTTAAAAAAATCGATTTACAATAAGAATTCTTAACTGAAACTAAAAACTAACGAACGATGTTCTTTAAATATTTTAGGCTGTGTTAATGTTATATGCTCGGATAAAACTGGGACACTAACGAAAAATGAAATGACAGTTACTGCCCTTGTTACATCGGAAGGCTGTGCAGCCGAGGTAACGGGAGTCGGATATAATGCTATAGGTGAAATCAAACTACGCAACAGTCAGTATGCCGGCTCTCGGGAAGCCAGGCAATCAATTGTTACACTTTTAGAGGTAATTACTTCAATTTGCTTCGTCGAATACTGAGGCAATCACAAGTGTGCTAAAATTATTTATCGGATAAAATTTAAAATGGTAAATATATATATTTTGTTTAGGTTGGTTGCATTTGTAACAATTCTGTGATAACTAACGGTGTTTTGAGAGGTCAGCCAACAGAAGGAGCATTAGTTGCTGCTGCAAATAAGGTACCTACCTACCTAGTTTTCAAATATATATCGCCTTAACACTGACTGAAAAGAAGCTTTTTGATAACGATTTAAATCCATTGATACAGTTTGGAATGCACGGAGTTCAGGAGCAATATTTGCGTCTGCAAGAATTTCCATTCAACTCTGAGCAGAAAATGATGGCTGTTAAATGTGCTCCTCGTGGACACACTGCAGGGGATGGAGAGACGTTTTTTGTTAAAGGAGCGGTAGAGAGACTTCTGAAGAATTGCACAACGTTTAACGAATTCGGTGTAGCTACTCCTTTGACTACAAAAAAGGAAGAAGAAATTCTTTCAACATCTTATGAGTTGGGTCGACAAGGGCTAAGAGTTCTTGCTTTGGCTAAAGGGCCATCGTTTCAAGAACTGATGTTTGTGGGCTTAGTTGGAATGCAAGATCCTCCTCGTCCTAGCGTTAGAAGCTGTATTCAAACTTTAGTGGCGTCCGGAATTCAAGTTAAGATGCTTACGGGGGATGCACAAGAAACAGCGCTATCTATTGCTACTATGGTTGGGATGGACACTGTGCATGGATCATGTATTTCTGGAACGGAAATGGATAAAATGGATGATGCTATGTTAGAAAAGATTGTACCACGAATATCCGTTTTTTATCGAGTGGCCCCTAAACATAAACTGAAAATTGTTAAGGTATAGTAATAATACGATTTTGGAGTATATTTTACAATTCAAAGCACTGAGAGAATTCATTAGCATGAATTAATTATATTTATTACTTTAGGCTCTCCAAAGTCAGGGGTATATTGTGGGAATGTCTGGGGATGGTGTTAATGATGGCGTTGCTTTGAAAAGAGCTGACATTGGGATTGCGATGGGGAAAAATGGCACTGATGTTTGTAAGGAAGCAGCCGATATGATTCTTATTGATGATGACTTTCAGACAATTGTGTAAGTGAATTCTGAATTAACTACAAGATTTAGAATAGGATTTATTGCCCCCGTTTAATTTTGCCACAAATCTAAGTAATTAGGCGTAAGATAAAACAGAGTATTTATGTTGCAAAAAGTTTTTGCATTTACTTTGAATTACTAAAGAATAAACTTTTATGTACTCCAGAGCTGCAATCGAAGAAGGCAAGGGAATATTCTACAATATCCGAAATTTCGTGAGATTTCAACTAAGTACAAGTATAGCAGCTCTTTTTCTTATCGCTTTGGCTACTTTAATGGACATTCCTAATCCTCTGAATGCTATGCAAATTTTATGGATTAATATTATAATGGATGGACCTCCTGCGCAAAGGTAAATGTTTGACAAGTAAACCTATCAAGATTGTAAAATATTACCAATCTAGATTTTAACTGCTATCCTCTTAATGTGTAGTCTGGGAGTGGAGCCGGTGGATAAAGACGTCGTAAAAAAACCACCAAGAAACGTAAAGGAACCCATGATTACTAAAGCGTTAATTATAAATGTACTACTATCTGCATTCATAATCATTACTGGAACATTATGGGTCTTCAAACGGGAGGTGAGTGTACTTAAAATGAAGCAATTCAATAAAATAAGGTATTAGTAATACTGATATTCCTGACATTATTGTAATGTTTCCTCTATAATTATAGATGAGTGATAACCAAATTACTCCAAGAGATACTACAATGACGTTTACTTGTTTTGTATTTTTCGACATGTTTAATGCTCTCAGCTGTCGATCTCAGGTAATTTCTTACTCTGCTAATTGTATTTAAGCTGTGAGTTGAAATTATAATTCCATGGTATAAAAATGTACAAGATAAAATAATGGAAATATTTTTTCACAATAGGAGAAATCCATATTTGAAATTGGTTTGTTTTCCAATCGAATGTTTCTGATTGCCGTCACAGCTTCATTAATAGGACAAATGATGGTTATCTATTTCCCACCACTTCAAGCTGTTTTTCAAACTGAAGCTCTTACATTTCATGGTATGTTACTGACATAGAGATATGACACTTGTGACTATTTAGTTTTATTTTACGTCCGTCTGTTGCTAATTTGCAAACTTTTTTTTTTTTTTTTATAGATATTGTGGGATTAGTTGCTCTAACTTCAACTGTCTTTATTGTGTCAGAACTGAAAAAGTTCATGGAAAGACGAACATATGGAAGACCATACTCTTATCGCAAAAACAAATTAGAAGATTTAGTTTAAAGAAAAAGGCCAATTCCCATCTCACTTATTTTTACACAGTTATATTGGCCATGTAGTTGATGTTATGTAAAATACTATTACCAAAGTATTCGAATGACTTTAACCACTCGTAAATTATTTATTTGTAATTTATTCAACCCCCAGCGTTTTATATAAAGTTAATGTAATGTAAGTAATATTACACCGTTTCAAATCAATTCCAAGTTTTTGTACTTACGTTAACGTCAGTTTTAATGTATTTCAAATTTTACTCCAACTTTGAGCTACAGAGCTCTATGTGTAAACAGCATTTACTACGCTATGGTGTAATTAATATTGTCAAAGATGATTATCCATGGGTTTTATTACATTTGGGGATTTGCTACTTTACCTAGCTACATAAAAGTATAATTTGCTATCATGCATTCGATCGAATTATACTATTGTCTCATAGAATGAAATGAGGAACTTCTTAAGTCTATTCACAAACAAACTCAATATTTTTGGCAGTCATATTTTTATTCCAGCAGATTATAGACAGTTGTATTTCCTGCCTCTCAGGTACCTTGTGAATTGTTATTATTACATATACTACTAGTGGAGAAAGTTGAATAAATGATATCGAGATCGAATATAAATTTGTAGATGAATTGTTACTGGTTACATTCATTCATTTCTTGAAAACTCCATTGGATTGTGGGTTTCGTTGATGTTTTGTTTTGTTGGTGGCATTCTTTGAATCGAGAATCGGACTTTTCGTGGATCCTTTTTTATCCGTACTGGTGGTAGTTCCAGAACCTGACTTAGATACAGGAGCAGACAAAGCAAACTTGTCTGGCTTTGTGTAACGATTGGAAGAAGACACACTAACACCACTCTTAGTCTTTCGAAGTCCTTTTGCTTTGACAGAAATTGGGTCAAGGGGATCAACCTCTTCTTCTTCTTCTTCTTCTTCTTCATCATCTCCTTCCTCTTCTTCAACCTCCTCGTAATCGACGGTTTCTTCTTCCCTGGGAGTCGAGATTGCAGATGAATCATGATTTTCCTCTGAACGCAAGGGACCATGAACAATAATCAGTTGGTCAGTGCATCGTTGAAGAGCAAGCTGAAACTCGACGCAGTTTGGGGCCAGTCGGGCGGACACAATCATATCTTCAACTGCTTTATCAAAATATCCTGAAAAATATTGGACATTTGTATTACCTATGTCACAATTTAATTAATTAAAGCTGTTCTAGATTATTGACTACGCACTAACACCAACTATATATCCTTCCATCTGATATATTATTTTAGTCTCCATTATACTAAATTGTATTAAACGATGAGTGTATTAAACGATCACGTACTGACATCATTTTTACAGATTATAACTTAATTTCTTCCACGATGAAAATAAAATAAAGATAGTAATGAAAACTTAAAACTAATAATATTAAAGGCAGCAAAATATAATATACCCATGCGATACATGATCGTCCCTCGATTATAATAAGCACACGGTAGGGTAGAATCATACGTAAGTGCCTCATTATAGTCGTCAACTGCTCCTTCGAAATCGACTTCCAAATATTTCAAATGCCCTCGATTGTTGTAAGCAATAGCTTTGTCGTGTTTCTGTAAACATAGAGAGAAAACCACTTTTATTAATACAATAATAAGTCGCTGTCACACATATGTGATTGCCAAATAACACAGCATACGTAACACAGATATTTTAAAATAAGTTATTATTTAAGTATAAGTAAATGGGACGATGAGAATGAAAATCATTAAAATCATAAAGTGATGGATGATATGATATAAATACACATAATATTCTTAGGTATATACATTGTTTCTTTCAATAACTATATAATCGATATGTATACAGAATCTGAAAGCAACCAAAATCAAAAGGATAATGAATAGACAAAATTTAACACGACATACTTTCTGGTAAAAAACAAAACTCACCTCGACATCAGGATTATCCAGATTTGTATTAAGCCATTCTGTGTAAACTAAAATCGCTTGTTTGAATTTCTTCGCTCTAACAAGACATTCGCTGTATTCAACAATTCGATCCATAACAATTTGTAATTTAAGGAGTTTAAGTAATGGGTGATGATTAATGATTGACAAATAGTAGTGTACGAAGTACTGACTAATTATAATCCATTAATTAACTATAAAATTCATAATTTTCCATTTTGACAAGAATCCAAATGTAAATATTAAAATTCTAAATAAATTTGCAATCAGTATTCCTGCTAAATCTAAATTACGACCTTTATAATGAAAATCGAGTATGTTTACCACGCAGTATACATAGTTACAGATAAATGAAAGCGAACATATGAGGCAAACAGAGAAAGTGAAACTATTGCACTAAAAGTAAACAAACCTATAATTTAAATCTTGTGCGAGAACCATGGCGCTGAAATTAAATAACAGCTAAATATTTTAATATAGATCGACGTGTCAATTTCTCAATTGCTCCGCATCCGAGCCCGCAATCCAGGTCTGACCTGGGCATTATCTTCCCGGGTGTTTTCGGATCTGACTACGTAGTGTGAATTAATTCGATTGGTTTTATGGATTAAGGAACTCAATTGGACTGCTGGAATTTGTATTGAAATTATAAAATTAGACTGACTGAAATTAATCATGAAATTTTCATTTTCACTGCTGTTCAGTGGACTTTTCATTGCCTACATGCTACATTCCATGTATGGTCTTGTCCAAATATTCATTCCGCCGAAATGTTACGACCAACATTGTTTGAAATCGTTCCTGGAGTCAAAACCAAAACTTCAACTTATCCTATGTACAACCCCGAAGGCTTCAATTCAGAGCTGGAACGAGTTAACTGTGGTTGACAAATGGAATCCTTTGGACTACGACTCTGAATTTATTTCCAAGTAATATACAATTTTAATGTTTTTCGAAATTACACCAAAGTCGAAAAGTTACTGCAGTATAATTTCTATTTACAATCTTTGATGCTTAGAAATGTGACGATTCCCATACCAATTTCCACTCGGAGAAACGGGTCATTGTACATGTACGCTTTTGCTACACCGGTACCTAGGTCTGAAAGAGAAAGTTGGATTCAGAGCATTCAGTCGCCGCAGTCAATTTACGCATTTTTTCAGCTCAGTCAGTATTTGGTACCAGAAGCTGAAACATATAATTTGCTGAAAAATGGGGAATTCAAGTTGAAGGTAGATTGAAATTGTCTGTAAGATTAAATTTTTTGATATCTCACCTCACACATTTCAAATTATTACATGTTTAGGAGGAGAAATCAAAGAAAGAATCTAAGATAAAAGGAAAGAACATTCCTATTGCTCACATTGCAAAAAGAGTAAAACTGACTATGCTTACCGATCTGCTTGTTCTCCCTGCCAAAGATTTGCCACCTGATTTTGGTTCACTTTTAAGGTACTGATTCTATACTTCATTTGTATATGACTGTCTAGTATTATTTTTGTTGCATTCATATTCGTTATTGTCCATATTTCTTGATCATGGAATTTTCACGAAGTTTCGAAAATAAATAAATACTCCAATCCAATAATACAATACAGTTATTAATTAAGGATTTATGATGATTATAACACATACAGAATGATTTCGTCCGACACCTACCTGCCCCCGTTAAGATTCGATAAATTCTCAAGTCGACTAAAAGATTTCTACAAAATAAACATGACGGATGACAATTACCAATTGCAACTAGAATTTGCGCCTATGTCAATTGGAAATATTAGGTCAGAACTAAATATTGATATAATACTATTTTGATACCACTGAAACTGCTATAATAACCATATGCTAAATTGCACATAAAAATATTAATTTGAATTAATGTTTTCGTATAAATTCAGAATGGGCGCTCAGTTTGAAGCAGCAATGGAAATGATGCAAGGAGTGGGATTCACAGTGAAAGACATGGACGAAATCAAAGCGTTGTTCTCTGAAACGAATATGTATTTGTTAACCCTCACAATGCTTGTGGCTTCTCTACATGTAATTTTCAACTACTTCAATCCTTTCGTCTTTATGCCTTTATTATTAAGGAAGCTAATCAAGCCATTATTTTCCGTGTATAAACAGCTCCTGTTTGATTTCCTTGCTTTCAAAAACGATGTTACCTACTGGAGAAACCGGAAGACTACGGTGGGATTGTCCTCAAAAACAATTTTGTGGCGGTGCTTTAGCCAGATAGTAGTATTTTTTTACTTAATGGAGGAAAAGTCTAGTATGTTGGTGATTTTACCCTCAGGAATAGGTGCTTTAATTGAGGTAGTAAAACTTATTACAGTCAACCAACACTTTAATATAAATAATCAATTTATTATAGTTTAATGCTACATAAAGTTAAAACAATGTCTATAAATCTAATATGTAGATATGGAAAGTTACAAAAGCATTCAAAATCAGCTTAAAATTTGAGGGAAGGATGCCCCGTCTGAATTTTGGTCAATTGAGTGAATCTGAAAGAGCTACAGCTCAACACGATGTGGATAGTATGAAATATCTTTCATACATTCTCTACCCCTTATGCTTTTTTGGAGCAGTTTACTCTCTTATGTACACTCCACATCGAAGGTTGGTTTGCTCAGTTATTGTTATCATTTTATCATTCAAATGAGCCCTCGGCGACTAAAGTTTTCTCAAACAATTTTGGACGGGAGGAAATGAATTTTATTCTTTTTACATATATACAGTTGGTATTCATGGACTGTTCAAAGTTTGGTTAACGGAGTCTACGCATTCGGTTTTCTCTTCATGCTGCCTCAGCTTTTTGTCAACTATCGTCTAAAATCAGTTGCTCATCTGCCTTGGCGAGCCTTTATGTATAAGGTAAAAGTTTTGTTTCCTATTATGTATCTCAGTATTTGGTTGTGAAAGGAAATATAATACATGAATAAAATAAACTTGATTTCTAGCAATTGGATAGAATCATGTTTGCCTACGGCATGCAAATCATGCAATGCAATGTATACATAGAATGAAACACGGATGTATTATTGTATTTTGTATGTTGTTTTTAGGCATTCAATACCTTCATCGACGATTTGTTTGCTTTCATTATAACAATGCCTACGGCACATCGCATGGCTTGTTTTCGAGATGATATCGTGTTTCTCATCTACCTGTATCAGCGTTGGTAAGTAAACTACAAACTACACTACAAACATTGCTCCATTCGTATTCGATTTTCGGGAGAGTCGAACTTTGTCTTTTATTACACCGAAACTTTGACTGTTTCCGGGGAGAAAATTGCATTACTTTCTCTATGTATAATGTATATATGTATAATGTATATATGCACATATGCCGTGTAATACTGTTTCTGCTCGTTGGCACTCCTCCAGAGTTGGAGGAGAGATAAAATTAAAAATTCAACATCCTCCTTCTCTATTTCCAAATTGTAGGTTATATCCTGTAGACAATACTAGACTTGATGCTGGAGGAGAATTCGAATTTGAAGTAGAAGGATCTACACCCAAGGTTGAAAGCAAGCCCCTTGCTATTGGTGGAGGTGGAACGGGGAATAAGCACAAGTCTTTGGCAGAGAAGAAGGCAGACTAATGCATAAAGTAATAGTAATGCAGTATTCAGTCAAGCAAGACACGATCGCCAATTGCACTAGCCTCATCCATCCGGTATGTGATGTCATTTACAATTCAAACGTACATGTCTCCTTTTACTCATGATTCAACAATCCTAATGGAATTGCTAGAGATAGAGAGAGAGAGTAAAGTTCTTTCTTCTTCTTCTTGTTCTTAGTGATGTGGATGTGAGTGTTTGAGCATACATGATTAATGGAATGTAACTCGCACTGTTATGTTGTTGTACTAACTTATTATCTAATTGTGGTGGAATAAGTTACACTAGGTATGTGTATATACTTTACTTGTTCCTTGTTCAAATGTAATCATTTGATGTGATACTTCTCACCAAATTGTTATTGAATAGTGCATGATGATACTCTTGTTTAATTTTTTTTGTCTCTATGTAGTAATAATAAAATAACTTAATCCTATAGTTTTTAGAAGCAATGCATTCATAAATTGTGTATAGGTATTGGTATGTAGGTAGATAAAGTTGTGTGAAAAATGGAAATAAAAACATCAGGTGTACTACTTGGTTTTTGTATCTATAGGTATTATTCTTTGTACGCTTAGAACTCATGCACTCATACCGAAAAACCAGCGGCTGTAGTTTTATTTTATTGACATTGACTCTACTACGTATGTAATGTACGTTCATTTGATAATTTATTATTTAAAAATACGGTTTTCCTAAATAAATTACAATAAGGTGGTGTTGTAGAGTAAATTTTCATCTCTTACGTTACGATAAGATTCTTCATGTTAACATTAACAACTTCTGCACAGCTGCTCGCGTGCGAATAAAGCATCAATCTTATCCACTTTTATAACACACATTACAAAGTGCAATACAATACAATCCAATTCCATTTCCCCCCTCCACCCATAAACAAACATTGTGCAAAAGTTAATATCCTTCGTCACTGTAAGATGCAAAAATTCATTCCAATCCAATGCTTCA
>JAAXYV010000162.1:0-14838 GCA_036851875.1 Novacerus sp. FZ-2019
AAACAATAGTGTTTAATTTTTCGTTGCCAGGACGATATTGACCAACTTTAACTGCTGGCCCTGACCCAATCAAGTTTTGTTGGGGTATTATTCGGATAACCGTTAAATTCAACACATGTGACATAGGTCAAATAAAAATGCAGGTCAATTTTCAGCTTACTTTTGACCTTGAACCCTTGACCCTGACCTCCGAGGTTAAGAAATGTCACACGTTAGGTAACCGGAAAATTCGGTTTTCTATAAGCACCCTATATATTTTCGGTAAGCTATCGCACGTAGCCGTATTTAATTAATAAAAGTTTCCAACGCCAAACTGGTAAGTTTATTGGTTGCTATGACATCAGGTACAATATTTGACCTCACCTGGTTGGTCATTTCGTTGCGACATTCCTGTACAGAATTGAATTCTGTATCAGATGCATTTGAAGCAAAAAAATCACATTAAATTTTGGATTGACCTTTGACCTCTAACTTTTGACCTTGACCTCCGAGGTTGATCAGACTCTCCATTTCACAAACTGGAAAAATTAGATTTTTTTATCTTGGTGCGATTCGGAAAGTTGTAAAATTCTACATATGAGACAAAGGCCAAATGAGAATCAAACAATTTTTGGGTTACCTTTGACCTTTAAATTTTGACCCTAACCTCCGACGTCAACAAAAGTCACGAGTTAAGTAACCCGGTAAAGTAGGTATTTCTTAAGCTATCGCACGTAGCCGTTCCTATTAATAATTGATGAAATTTCCAACACCAAACTTGTCAGCTTGTTGGTTGCTAGGGCATCAGGTACAGTGTTTGGCATGCCGTAGTGGGTCACAGTGACGTCGTATTCTTTTTCTATTTCTACCATCGTGTAGAGAATTGAATTCTCTATCAGATGCTTTCATAGCAAAAAAAATAAAATAAAATTTTGGATTGACCTTTGACCTTGACCTCCGAGGTCAATCAAACTCTCCATTTCACAAACTGGAAAAATTAGATTTTTTTCGAGGTATCGTACGTCCTTGTAGCTATTACGGTTCCGGAGGCGTAGAGATACAAATAAACACATACATACATAGATAGAGTTAGCCCTTTATATATAAGATAAACATAAATATGAGAGTCAATAAATAGTTCTGATTTGCCACTATTTACAGGGATTCAAACTATTCAGTGATGGTAAAATGTACCTTCATTAATTATCACATATTTAATTTACAGTACTTAAATCCTCCAGCGAATAAAGTCACGGAGAGAGTCTCGTTGGAAAATAAATCCTAAGTCTCCCCTTCCCAAGAGCTGTCACAGCTAATTTTCAACTTTCGGATTGAATAGTTTTCTTGTTGTGGGAGAGCAGAATTAGGCTGAAACTTGAATGACCTATTTATTGCGATCTGGTTCCATCTGGAGATTTACATACTTCGGGACATTATAGTCCTCCCGGCATAGTTCTCTCCATAAAGGACAAGGTCTAATTTATGCACAATCTTATCTCTCCCCTGCATACTGGCCATGATCCATATAAACATGTATTCCTCATAAGTCAGTGGTGGTGCAGTAATTGAGTAGCACCTTTTAATAGTCCCATGGGTAATATCTGTCACCAGTTGCTGAGGTGGTTGAAATATTGTGAAATTTTAACTCAAATCGGTCATTGTTTTTACATCTCCAATGAACAATTCTATGATCTCCAATTGTTTTTTAACAAATTGGCAATGGAAGGATTTTATTTCACTTTTTTCATGTCATCCTCATCTGGCTGCCCTATGTCTTTATCGATCCGTACATTTGGATCAAAGAGGTAGAAAAATTGCCGAACCCTGGCATTAGGGATCCACAAAGTGGCGGGCAGGGCCACACATCGGTCGACCCGATTAATGAGAAACGGGAAGACAAATAAAGTGGATGTAAAGATAAGACTCGCTGAAAATGTATAGTTTTTTAATTGCAAAATTTCAGCAAATTAAATTAGTATAAAATTTAAAATTCAAACTCGGAAAATTATTGTTGGCGTACCTGGAAAAAGGTTTTAATTACGGGAAGAAAACATTTTTCCCAGCATGATACAGTGTACTTCTTCCTCACTTTCTCATTCTTTGTAAGTTTTCGGTGATGAATGATGTATTCAAGATGATTTATCTAAATAAATCACTGGTGTCACATTCAGATATACTTCATCATAAAGGAAGTCAATGATTAGATTAAATATTATTAGTGAGATTTGAGATCCCTGGAGAACACCTCGTCTTAAAGTAATGGTTTTGCATCAAAGGTTCGAGCAACAAATACGTGGATTCTTTGTGTTTTCAAACCTGCAGCAAATATTTACTGATTGTAGAAATGATTCCCACGAAGCAAACATATTCCATGAACTTTTTTTAGAGGACCATACTATTTGGGATTTCCTGCAAAATTTTAACAGCTTCAATTGTTACGCAGAGTTTTGCTTATATCTTTGAATAAATATATTTTTAATTTGTTGTGGTGGTGCTGTCTGACAATGGAACATCACGACATGTATATAGACTTTTCTTTCTGACTATATCGATTGTGTTGATTACTAATAAGTTCAAATTTGATTGTCAAAATCATTTCTTGGGAAGATTTTAAAAAAATTCATGAAACTAATATGAATGTCTGGGTGCTGATAAAGTTTATGTAAATAATGCATCTAATTCTTTATTGTATTTTTTGAAGTAATACATTTCAGGAATTCAGTAATTTTCCTTAATATTTCCAAATTATAAATACGGAAAAGGAGCCCTCTTCCGTCAGTTAAGTTTGCTCATGTATTCTGTAGCTTAGGGAAACTAATAAACCTTATTAAACATATGGGCATATGGAAGAAGCGTGATCAAAAGTATTTGTATATAAACTGAATATAGACATATTCTTTAATAATAATACTGATCTGTTTTTAGTATAACAGTCACCGACTATCAGATCCTTCTATTAGCGTGGGCGTATATGTATAGCGAGCTTCTGCTATAACCACTTAACACTGGGAGGGAATGTGGGCCGGCCTCTGTAGAAGGGATTACGTATCTATGGCTGATTTCGTAACTAAGCTAAAAATCACTGATTGGCTGTAAATTAATTCAAGGTTATTTCATTCAGTCAAAACTATCATTCCGTGCAGTGTATTGAGCAAGCCCCTTACCCCTAGGTTCTCTGTGGTAGTAGAGAAGGGAAGCTGTTCAGATTCAGACTGCTGACTACCACAAAGAAGCTAAGGGAAATGGGGCTCGCTCAATACACTGCACGGAATGATACCTTGAGTTAATTTACAGTCAATCAGCGATTTTTACTTAAGATACAAAACAAGCCAAAAATATAAATCCCGCCTGCAGAAGCCAGCCCACATTCCCTCCCAGTGCTATAACCGGAGCTCGCTGCTACCCCACGCTAAGAGTAGCCTAGGATATAACGATATTATAGTTAGAAGAATATAGCAGTACGTTGTTTACATAATAGAGAGAAAACCACTTCTATTAATAATAATAATGGTCGCTGTCACACATATGTGATTGCCAAAAAACACAGCATACGTAACAAAGATATGTAAGAAATAATTAAGTTATTTTGAGTTATGTAAAATGAGTGAGGATGAACATGATTTTTTTTTAAAAATATTGAAATCATAAATATATGTTGAACAACATCAAGAGGTAAAGTTGTATGTGTGATTATGTAAAATATGTACTGAATCTCTTAAAGTAGACAGCACTATTTCCTGTAATAGTTCCCGAGGAAGTTTAAACTTGATTCGGAAATTCTCAAAAAAGATGTGATTGTACCTCTAGCTCCAATCATTAAACCAATGACTTCGATATCAGATATATTATACATATACAATAATATACATTCTGCCGAAGTAGGCTCCTTATGCCGTGTTATTGATGAAAACGTAATAAAAATTTTACCTCGAACTCAAGGTCACATGATCTTTGGAGGTTACCGCTCCCATAAGAAAAATTGTAGCTAAGGTAGAATAGAATAAGAATCCGTAATAAAAAAAAATCATTGCTTTTAATACCTGCATGTCTCTTGCAAAGAATACGCTGGAAGCACAAAAATATACCATGTCAGCATTCAGTTTTTCAATCCATATTTCATAGCAAAAGAATAACAGATGGCATGAATATATCTAAATTTAATAATGTATTTTGTATTGTGGCTTGTATTTTAAATGCTATCTTGGTGTAAACTTTAAAATACATTTAAGTACTTTTTACTATAAATGCCAAAAATACAAATATATTTTAAGTAGGTACAAAGTTGCCAGAGACCCTGAAAATACAACTGTATTTTAATTGCATCTAATCATGATTATTTTGAAATACAAAGTATAATTTACATCAGTATTTAAATACTTATATTTAAAATACCATGTATTTTGAACAGCTCTGTCCAGCAGACACCGCGAGAAGGTGGTCGTATGCCTGCTTTATAACCAGCTCAGTCTGGTAACGCTAACGGTCCTACTATGTATTTGTAAATTCGTATTTGTGAAATTTGAATCCCTTTTACAGAGGAATAGTCTGAGGGGAAAAGTCTCTAAGGAATAGTCTTTCAGAGCAAATGTCTCAGGAGAATAGTCTCAGAGGAAAAGTCAACAAAGGAATAGTCTCTCCTAGAGAAAAAGTCCAGAGGAATAGTCCGGTTACCAATAAAATTATCAATTTTATATGCATTTTTGCATTTGTGCCTGCGCCTACAAACTACTGCGTTATAAATATTTAGTTTTGTAATACTGCGCAAAAGTTGTGTTTTGAATTACTTAATAGTATTTTTTATTTAAATTAGGATAATTCCTTCCTTTTTATTTTTAAATTCGGATTTCTTCTCATTTGAGCAGGTTTTCGTAAACTTAACGGTGACGTTATGGATGAAAATTTAGAGGAAAGTATAAGTAATGAAGCACTACTTTCCTGTATTTCAAAAACCTCCCTATTAGTAGCACGAACATAAGTGTTGCGGTTAATGGAATGCTAAATTTAAATAGAGGTAACCCTGTGACCCATCTTCTAATTTTACTAGTCTTACGAACCTCCGCTAAGTTTGGTGAGGTTGGTCAAAGCATTCAAGAGTAATAGCGGTCACAGTCAAAACGGATGGAGGGCTGACATAAATCCTTTAAGTCCTACAACTGGTTACAAAGTTGCATGCATAATATCCATAAATATCTGTTTGTCACAATCGTTAATCTTTTCCGTCCACTCTGCACATTAATAAAAAACACTATCCGTTTTTGCTGTATCGAAAGGGTAATCTCCGTTGATGCAATTTCATCGCTTATTCAAGGCGGGTAACTTTTCTGTTGCTTGACTCCGTTCGTCAAGTATTTATTATTCCAGTTGCTATGAACAGAAATAAAGGTACTAAAATTATTTATGTTATGACAACACCTAACTATACTTTGTTTACTGACAGGAAAAGAGAATCTTTCAGCTTGAAAAGAAAGACAATCAACAGAAAAGGGCCAACAATTAACACAGTTTTATTCTTATTAAACTCATGGGAATTCAATTAGGTGGACTTTTTGATTTCATACTTCAGTAAAGCATGGCAGGAATTAAAGAAAAATATGAAATCTTCATTCGAAACATGGGGATGTCTTATCCCATGGAAGAAATTCGTACGATTATTGTGTTAATCAGTATAATGGGTTCATATTGGATATGTTGCTACCTAGCCTCCTTCGACAACAGATACGAAGACAATTTATCATTCTTAATTGTCTTTTATGCTCTCGATGCCGTCTTTCTGGTTGACACTTTCTTCAATATCCGCTTATTGAAAAAAACTCGTAAAACGGATGTAAAAATGAAAATAAGTAAAGCATGTATCCTACCGGTGTTGATAGATATTATATCTTTGATACCAATTGAAGTCGTCGTATTAAGTTACATTCTTGACAAAGATCCTCAACCTGACAGTCTCAAAATTATACATAGTACAATGACCACAATGGAGAAGAAAGCACTTGAAATGAAACGTTTATACAGCAAGACTGCATTAGCTATTATTGCTTTTTCAAGATTAAATCGGCTTTTACGACTGTATAGATTTGGAATGTACTACGGTTAGTTCTGACAAATATATGCTTAATTAATTATATTTAATTATACTTAATAAGTTCTTACTTTCTTGCTAGGAAAGAAGACTCATGAGCTTAGAATAAATATGTACACCAGGGAGGTGATTGCACTTTTAATTTGTTTCTCTTGTTTTCTCATTGTTCTCTTCCACGGAGTTGCATGTATCTGGTATAGTCTCAACTGTCACGTACGATTCCATACAATCACTGTTAAGCGTTACATTTTCCCACAAAAACAACATATCTTATATGTATACAGCCTGTATTCATGGATGAACCTCCGGATTGTGAAGGGGCATATTTAAACGATGATGATAATTCAACTTTTGGATTTACTAAAGATAAACTAAAACAAAAATTTTACGAACATGTTAACTTCTCTGCTCCAGATGCCTGGGGTTGGTATATTGGAGCTCTTCATTGGAGTGTTCAGTCTATTCGAAACTCCGGGTAAGTATAAATAGAAGGTAGATATGTAGTCTACCTTCTACCTTAAAAGGCTTGCTTAGTTAGAAATAATACTCCAGTGATAGTATCAGAGAAGTCTTACAACCGTAAACCAGAAAATATTTTGAAATGGACACTAAATATTTATTTTGTTTAGTAACTCGCAGTCAAATACAGCTAACTCAGATGAAAAAAAGATTACATACATAGTTATTATGCTAGCTGGATATTTTTTAAGTGGGGCTATACTTATCGTCGCCATCTACATCATGGGGCACCTGGACCTACGACGTTCAATATTTTTCCACGAAGCATTGGGAGTTAATAACTTTGTTGTACGTACCAACTTGTGTATGAGTACTTATTCTAATTCATTTTTATAATTATCACATAGATTCGTTTTCATATTTTTCTTAATTTTTTAAGAAACACTTTAATATGGGAAGGCATATTACCACATTTCTAAACTCTAGCTTCAATTACATGTGGCACAACAGAAGAGGCTACTCTGATGACACAATGAAGTCACTTCTACCGAAATCTTTGAGGACAGAGATTTCGATGGAAATTTTTAATCCAATGATAAATGCAGTAATAAAGTTATACAAAATATAATTGTGTACTTACGGTAAACCTAGTGTTACAATTTTAAAATTGTTTCTCAGTCAGAACTGTTAAAGTTTCTAAACAAAGAAGCGCTTGAAGCTTTAAGTCTGCAAGTTCAATATAAGCACTATTTTTCTAATGAGTTCATTATTCGTCCTAATACAGTTGGAAGTAGCATGTACTATATTGTCGAGGGTTCGGTCGAAGTAAAATACAATATACAATAATTCAAAATACACGTATAACAACAAATCTATTTTCATTACAAAACGCAAACTGAAATAATTAGATTATTAGTGACGAAGACGGTATTACCCCAATTTTGTCATTGTCCAAAGGAAGCCTCTTGGGAGAACTTAATTTGATATTTCCAACATATCGGAAATGTGGAGTGAAGACTTCAGCAGCTTGTGATATTCTAAAACTGTCATGCAATAATGTAATACCTATTGTTCAACTATATCCACAGACTTTGGCGAAGATGCGAAAAGTGCTTAAGGTGACATTAAAGCTTTATTAAATTATCCATTAAGTAACGATGAAGAATTACAGCATTAAATTATTTATTTAGGAACGTATGAGGTGGCAGACTAGACTTACTTTTACAGAGAAGGGACATCAAAAACCTACGGAAAATCAACAAGACAGTGTTTTTGGTCTGTTGAGTCAAGTTTATCGATCCTCAAAGTCGACTTCAATGCAGTTACAGCCTAAACAGACTGTTAAAATTCAAAAAGTATCAGGTGTACGTTCGGAAGGGGATATTGGAAAAAGATCTAGAACTAGGAATCTGAATAAAACCTCATTTAAATCTTTCCGGCCAGTAAATTTTAACTGGTAATATTATATGAAAGAACAGTTCTACAGAAAAGAAATAATCCTAATTGAAATTAATAAGTTAAATTCAAATTCTTACTTACGTTCCGTAAGGGGTGTTACTGAAACTCAGTTCTTGAGTGTGTTAGCCTGGCTAAATTTTCATGCAAGAGATAAAGACAGAAAAGTTCAAAAAGTAAATAAATATGCTGACTTGGCGTCTCAGATGAAACCAAACTGTAGAAATGTAGCCTCAAATCAATTTTATCAAGTTCTACCAGTGAGGCAATAATATTTCTTACTTTTACTAATAATATTGACAAAATGATTTATTGAGTAATTGTTAATGTGAATATAACCAGCTTATAACAATACCCAAATATTACTTGGAAAGACTTGTTATATCACGGGAGACATCCATTTTCCTACTTTGGGATGTATTTGTGACTGTAGTCATCACTGTGTACATTTTTGTAAGCTAACATTCAAGGCCGGTGTGAACTTTATCTAATTTACTAGCTGTGTGATTTTGATTTTAAATTGACTACATTTCTGGTACAGGTTTATCCTTTTGAGCTTGTATTTCACGACAACAAAATATGGTCGTACTTTAACACCGCTGTTGATCTCACTTTTCTCTTTGATGTGGTATTTCGGCTCATCATATTCCTGGACCCTTCAGGTGCAGTACTATATGAGAAATGAAATAATAATCTTTTCTAGGAAAAATGCATGGTTGTTGTTGAAATCATGGAAATCCTAATACTAAACTCTTATTATTAGAGATGGCTCCTTTGACATCAGGATATGCACATTTCTGTCATGAAATACAATCAGTTAGTATTTGGTTCGATGCGATACCAGTCATTCCATTACATAATTTGAAACATTTAATGCAAGTGAATCAAAGAGGAGCCATTTTCTTACGATTAAATGTGTGTGTGAAATTTGTAAAAGTAAGTTCCTCTGTTTTTTATTTATTTAATTCCACTACACTACTACAACTCATAATAAATGCAATGAAACTAAGTTTATGTTAATCCAATGACAAATAATAGTGATTTGTTTCTATAAAAGCTCGTTATGAGATTTCGTAGATGGGAAAATAATGTGAACCTGAGCACAATCTGCGTTCGAATAATCAAGCATATTATATACATCTCTCTATTTATCGTTTGGGTAGCTTCTGTCATCATCATGTTCAAATGCCCTGTGTTTGAGTAAAGTCCTTAGTACCAATTTACTATCTATAGACAATCCGGAATGCCAGCGTAATTTATGAAAAATTAAATTAAAACCTTTGTTTATAAACAGGGGTTGTGAGTTTAAATCTTCAACTTCTCCCTTGAGCAAGAAAAATTTTTCATTCAGCACACAAGAATGGAATTATATAGAAATTGGGGGTTCTGGGCCTATTCAGACTGATAGATATCAATTCGAGCAAGATAGTTTAATTCTTATTTTCTTGTACTGGGCAGCCTGTGTTGCTTTCGGAATCGGTTTTACTGATATCAAAACATTGACTAAGAAAGAAACAAGTCTTCACACAGGTAGTCTCTTAATAGGTTTCTGTTTGCTTGCTTACTGTTGTTCGGATTTGGCTGCAACTCTATCAGGAGCAATCGAGAATAAGTATGAAAATCAAACATAGCTAATATGCCCTTTGAATTTTCATCAAAATTATTATATTGTCTTTAGTGTTTTGCGTAACTGTGATTGATTTATGCAACAATTAGAATTCACCATCAGGACAACATACTCTGGCTCCAGGCATACTTAGATGAAGCTCTCATTGAACTACAAGTGATTAAGCGTGTGCACCGCTATTTAGAAATACAATGGCTTGTTCTTCGAGGACTTAGTTCAAAGAGTAATATACACTCAGTGGGCTTCCTATCCGTTTCTCATACTATGTACAATGAACTCATGGTTCATATAGTTGCCGAATGTTTGTCCAAAACTTACTTGTTTCAGGTGACGCAACTTAAAAATTAGATTACAGAACAAATTATTCTTTATATTGAAGAAAATATATTCGCAATAATACAATGACAGTTCGTTTTTGTACATCAATCAGGAATTAGGTATCAGCTAAGTTTAGCGTAATTTTAGCTAAATTTGGCAATAGATTAAAAAATTCCGCTAAATTTAACGGAAATCGTAGCTAAATTTAACTTTCAGAAGTGGGTCAATTTGTAAGATAATAAAAGATATATCCCAATAATGAAATTGGCTTTTCATCTGTAATAATGTAGAATGTGACGTGCTCTTTCTAATTAAATCCATTACAAGTTTGTTGCATCAAGGGGAAAGTTGTTGTGCATAAAACAAAAAAGCTAAATTCAGTTACGTTTTCGCTAAATTTAGTAAAATTTTTCAATTCATTGTTAAATTTAGTTAAAATTCGCTTTCATATAGAGGGGAAAATGTAGCTATTTTTGTTCTATATTTAGGAGATCTGACTGTACATGATCAAACCGCAAAATTTCCTACCGTCCACCGACCTTCGCCAGAATGAATCTCTTTTTGCTGGTTAAAGTATTTATTCAATCACGTCACATCTGTTTTAGATTTTAGACCCCGCGTACACTTCACATTTGGGTTTGAGAACTAATGTATAGCACATAAAAGCAAAAGCACAAATCAATTCATGAGTATATAAAATAATTCTTATCCCAATGTCTATTTTGATATCATGCTATCACTAATTCAATTTTGTATTCTCTTTATATATTTCAACATGATGTCAAAGTGTTGCGTGTCGGTTTAAAGCACGATTGCTAGTGACAATGAGTGTTCACATAAAGCGAATTCCTTGTACTTGTCCCCTTGACTGTTTTTGCAAAATATTATTTTGTTGATAGCAAAACATGTATATTATTTGGTTTAATTAATGGTCCTTTCTAATTTTAAATCTGAGCTTGATTGATTTACGTCAGTGCATTAACAGAAGGAAACGGTATGTCTAAATGTCAAATTTATTTTTAATTAAGCAGCACATGGATGCAGATATAATGCGAACATTTTGCCTGACGTCAAAAATTGCAGTAGTACCGCCGGGTGAAGAAGTAATTTCTCATAGAGACATCATTCGTCGTATGTATATCATTCGTCGTGGGTTTGCGGAGGTAGAATATAATTGACTACAATCTGAAATTTGATGAATTCGAAAAATAGTATTTATTACGCACTATTAAGTTTGGCAGTTGGTTATAAAGTTAATACTTGGATGGCAGTTTTTAAAGTTTCACACCCTATGCAGGTTGATTTATTGTTGTAATAAATTAAAAAATTATTGCTTCTTACTGCACTGGTAGGTTTTTTATGGGGATACAGTATTCAAAATTGGAATCCTATCCGCTGGCCAAAGTTTTGGTGAAGTAAATCTGCTTTATGGAGTTCCGTCTAGAGTGATGATCCGTAGTGTTTCATACCTGGAAGTGATAGTGGTTGACTCCAATGCTTTTGAAAAAATGCTGCCTACATCCAAAGTACTTGGGGAGGTTTGGAATTCTCTTAGATCAAATCAGAAAGCTTTAGCGGTAATCACACGTTTGTCTTTGACATCAAACCTTGAATTAGGAAAGAATTCAATGAATTTTTATACACCATTTATTATTATAGCTATATCTGCATGACTAGATTTATCGATTTCTCTAATATTAACAGAGCTATCAGCGTCATTTTGACGTACTAGAGGCTGTAAAACTCAAGAGGAGAAGTCATACATCACATCAGCTTGAATCTCCGCAAGTGTATGTGTACCGCCGAGTAAAGCGTCGGCTCGGTATGGGTAATATGTATAAAAAGGGCTGGAACAGATTGGGAATTTGTCGGTATTTGAGGTACTATTCCATGCATTCTAATTCCAATCTACTATATATAACATCGTTATTTATATTTGATTAGCTACCGTCGCAAAAAAATCTTAATCAAATAGTAAAAGTGAAATTGTGTTAATCTTTGTATCAACCCTGTACTCTCAAGGTTTTGCATGTGTCGTATGACTTTTCTTCCATTCGGATACGTTCTTAAGGCCTGGGAAGTTTTTCGACTACTGACAATAATTTTGATGACTTTTGGAGTTCCTCTCCTGGAAGCATTTCCATCGCTCAAAGAGAAATATGGGACTTTTATTTACATTGTAGATGGTGTGACCGTCTTTGACATGTAAGCCACGTTCTGACAACTTTGTATTAATGCTTCACTATGCAGTATCCATGCACTGCATAAATTCTATGAAAAGCGTTTTTCTTCCATCAAAGTTTTGCTTTATACTTTATACCTATACTATAATGTACTTTTCGATGGAAACGAAGAGCCAGGGAGTCGAGCAAAGTTTTACTTTTAAGCAGTTTGTCAGCTTAACTTTGGCTCGTTTGTATGTACCTAGGGTCATCCGGTTGCATGTGGCCTACTATGATTCAAAAACTAATGAGTTGAAGACTCATCCCCTTTCTACTGCCATGCACTATTTTAGTACAAGTTTCTTCGCCGATCTTCTTGGTAGCCCTTTGGTCTATCATATCACAGACATAATAATTAAAGTCTATGCACCAAAGTGGTACGTACTTTCACAATATAATAGTTATTTCGTCAATTCTTCCATTCCTGCTCTCCTTTAGCACCATTATTATCTGAGATTCATTAATAAAGATACAAATGTTCATCTGGGGTATTTACTTCACTGGGAGGGGGTCCTGATGTATAATGCCTTTCTATGCACAGTTTGAGTTATAAACGGCAAATGAGATCTTTATTCAGTATTTTCTTCTCTAATCAAGGTTCGACTTCACAGTTTACGCCTATCTTTTGAGACTCAACCGTTTAATCCTTTTGTACCACGTTTGGGGCTTTTACAAATTTTTTGAAGCGTCTGTAACCAGGGGCCAGAATTTGTGGAAGTAAGTAAATTATGTATTAATAATACTCACTACGCTCTTCCAAAACCCGGTTCTATAGTAATTTTGAGGCTTTAAAATAAGTGTATTTAGAACAATAATTGTTAAGGAATATCATAGAGTAGACATATACTAGGTTTGTCTAAATCTAAGATTATGTCCAGTAGTTTGGAAAAGTTTTATTGTTGTTGCAATACCCAAACAGTCCTTCGTAATCAAATTCTGAAGATAGAGTGGTAATAGTATTCTGGTAAGTTGAGTTTTGACTGCTGTTTTTTGGCTTTGGCCCTACATCATTTATTCATACAGATACGCTGTATATTGTCCAAAAGTACATCTTTCCTTTCTTCTCAAGTACACAAACGAAACGTAACTACACCTTAGAGACCTGTAAAATTCTACTGGTTTTATGAGGCAACTTATTCTTTTTCTCTGATAACAACTGAAACCATTCAAACAGAGAGGACAATACGGTTTATAGCTGAGCTTTAAATTCATGCTACTCTTTGATTTTGTGTTTGGTTACTACAGTAGAATTTGTAATCCATCGTGCCTCTACGTTGTAAATTTCAGGATTGTAAAACTGGTTCCATTCTTATTCTTCCACGCACATATAATGGCTTGTTTGTTGGCTGTGAATACATGTCCAGCTAAAGAGTCGTACCATGATGGTCCAAGATGCAAAAGTGGAACTTGGATCTCCTTGTCTAGAACATACGGCAAGTGAAATACAGTCATCATATAAACCAATTAAAATGATTATAATCTATACAGCTTAATTATAGTAATAGTTGGTTTACGATTTTACTTACGAACAAATTATGAGCAAAGATTTTAGTTGAAAGATGCAAAATTGTTGTGTTGTGAACAGTATTTATCTCTGATATGAAAAGAAATAATTTTGTTTAAATTGTTTGATTCAGCGGATCCAATTACAGTGGGACAGAACAGAACGGCTTTGGATTTGCATGATATTCAAATCTACATATTTTGCTTTTACTATGTCGCGACTACAACAGTGGGATGCGGTTTTGGGGACTTTCTCCCAGCCAATGCAACGGAACGAACCTTTTCAGCAATACTCTTCTTCTGCTGTAAGTGCATACAATAAATAACATACTAAATGATTGATGCTGGGATGTGTCCATTCATACAGTCTATGTTGTTTTAAGCTATCCTATGGTGCACTATGTGTCCTTTCATCAGCTTTTCTTTGCTACACTACACTATATGAAATTATGAGGGTTTGTTCCCTTCCTCCACATCCACAAGCACAACTACAAAGACTGTCATAGATTCTATTTAAGTCTTTTCCACATTATGAACAACCCAGCAAGGAAAATTATTACTTTCTTTCTACCAACCCAGTAATTACCTGTATTTGCTAGAAGCTTTAGTTTGCCAATGAAAGCACAAGTAAATTGAGGAACATTAAGTATCAACTTCTATTCTCAGGATAGATGAATTAGAGTAGTAGGGAATCTAATAAGCTAATGCCATAAGTTGTGAAATTCATCTGAGCTGAGTGAGTGAGTGATATTAAGAGTCGGGTTAGGGATTACCTTTGCCTTCGAATGTATGTTTTGGGCGCGGCAGACAAGCTGGATGAGAAAACGATCCAAGCGTGTCTATACAGGAGGGAACTGCAGGAAGGGGATAGCAAAGCAGGAATGTATTATATAAAGGAACATTAAGTATAGTGTTGAACTCTAGCCGTTCGTCGTTCGTTCGTAGTTTACATTTTCATAGTGGTAGCAAACCAAGCATATCCAACTTTCTGATCATGCATACATGCCCTATAGACTATACATATTATAGTATACGAACATACAGACTATGTATCCTTGCTGTTTAAACTTCTATAGTAGTGTGAGTATAGCGTTGTATACCCATATAGCCAGCAGCAGCTGTGCCTACATTCGGGTAAAAAGTGTAAACTGAGTCTCAATTCATGGGGCAGAAGAGCAGTGAATACTTTCTACCTC
>JAAXYV010000163.1:0-14807 GCA_036851875.1 Novacerus sp. FZ-2019
TTCACAGTCTAGTCTAGTCTGGTCTAACCCAGGCTGGCTTAGTTTGTCTCGTTGCCTGCCTGCCTGCTTGTTTCGCTCCCTTGCTTCAACTTACAGAGTGGTGGCTCTTTTGTTTTGACACCTGGCCGGATTAAGGCTTAAGCTTACTTTGATTGCAATCACATTAGACTCCTTGTTTTTCATTCTTATGAACTACTTACGTTACAAACTATGTATATTTTTTTAGCACTTGTCTTCTTCCACTGTTTCAATTTACATAGGTAGCAGCAGCATATATACCTTCCTAAGTTTTTTTTTATACAGTATGCTTTCATTCCCTTTGGCAAATTAAATTAAAATTAATAAATCTATTCGCACTTCCTACTTTAACTACTACTACTACTTAACATAACTTTTATAATACATGCTTACATGAAATATTGTAATGAATGAATATTTTGAACCGAAGTATATATACTATTAAACTAACTCTCACCTGATCACATTCCGTGGACCTGATAAGGTCCCTTTTGTCATCATTGATGAAATCGTCGGATTCTCCTTCCCCTTCATCCTCGGCACACTTGAAAACTTTCACTTCATCGCAGTCATTTGGGTCTTCTGACCGAATTCGGTCTGCCGCTGAAGAACTAGCACCAGAGCCGCCACTTGCGTTGCTACCGCTACCCCCGGCACTCACGTGCGGCATTTTCTACTCGTCCAAGGCGTTCAAAAAAAACAAACAGATTAATATCTATCCCAATTAAAATTCAAATTCAACTCTAGCAACAGTAAGAAGCACTCAATACAACTCTGTAAAATACTTAATACAACCCTATCCAATTCAATCCCTGGTTCTTCCTTCTGTTCTGTACAGAGAGACGAATCTACGACAAAAGGCGACACGACAAAACGGCAAAAGAAGGGCGACAAAGTATTACAACATATTATTCTAGGCAACACTGTGTAGTAGAAGTCTAGTTAATTATACACATAAGTAATACGTCATCATTGCCTACTTGCAAATGCTTGAGGGTACCATCAATGATGACAAATTTATTAATTGATAATTCAAGGAGAAGACTTAAAGTTTGTCAGTACTCTATTCTCTGCCAACATGATTTGTAGAGTTTATGGAATATGTCACACAAGCATTAAAGTATTTCCATTTCGATATTAAATCTATTGAAAAAATTATATCGGTATAATACGACGAAACCTCAGATGGCAATTAACATAACATTTTATAGTAAACAAATTTTATAAATGCCAAATTATATACATAAATATTTATATAGGTACACATAACTTATGTAATGAAAGTAGTTTATAATAAATAGATGACCTGACGTAAATAATAATTCGCCCTGTTGTCACTAAATTCGGACATAACGGCGAAACTATTTGCCGTTTTGTCGTGTCGCCCTTCTGTCTTTCTACCCTGTCTATCTGTCCATCTATCCCGAGTTTTTTTTACACACACACACTCAACAATAGCAACCGCAACCATTCAACGTCAACGGGTTAATGAATGTAATGTAAAATGTATAAATGTAATGCGTATAATAATAACTGGAGAAAAAAAAACATTCATTGGTCGTTGTCAGTAGGGTACAGTCAAGTGAATACATACCTATCTGTATATATTTATTTATACATACTATCTATCTATGTAGTCATTTATATAAAAGTACAAGAAGAGCCAGCAAGCAACCATCCACATTTGTGTTTAGTTAAGTTTAAAGTTAGCTTGGTTTGTCTTGTCTTGTCTCTCCGTCTCTGTCTTACTTAGCTTTCCTGTCCCTATGTACTTTCTTGCTTGCTTATGTATCTCGGTTCTACACTACGAAGACTTCTACTATTACTACTACAGAAAATACAAATGATACTACATACTCCTTTCTTCTATACCTAACCTGTAAGAGACAGAGTAGGCAGTAGGCCTGTATGTTGTCGTCCTGCCTTCTCTCCTTTCCTTCCCGATTCTGAGAATGTCGAGTTAAGAATAGCAAATTATCACCATACACTCAAGTTGACTTGACTGAAGCAACAGTGTCAGTGTCGTAACGTAAGTTTAAATTTGTATATTGCGGTTTTGCACCGTCCTCAAATAAATTTACATTTGCCTCTCTCTTTCTCTCTGTCGTTGTACTTGTATTGTAACTTGTAAATTGTACTACTACATACTCTATTACTACTACTACTACTACTCTTCACTAGTCCTTTCTTTCTTACTATCAACATCAAGGAAGATTGCTGTATCCCACAATTTGCTTTTGCTACTACTACTACTACTACGACTACAAGTACTGTTCCTCTTCGCTATTTATTTACAACTTCTTACTTAGTAGACAGACAGACAGACAGGACAGAAGAGTAAGACATTAAGAGTAAGATATTCATTCTGACAGGATTGGATCAGTCGGTGGCTTCATTGCCTTGACACTACTACTGCCACCGAAAACCTATTACAGTTCAGTTCAGTACTGTACTGCTTAATTCAGTACCCTAACCTACAAATGTAAAGGGAAATAAGTGAAGCAAAAGCGATTGAATTAACTCACTCTAAAGAAGTAGACAAGGAGTTATACCCTACCAACCAACCATATTGTATATAGCCAAGTCAAGTCAAGTCAGGAGAAAGAAAATAAAACAACTCGTTAGTATAATAAATATAATCAGGTCTTTCGTTCACGTTGTCATCCGTTGGATCGAAGAACGAAAGCAGGAGAGAGAGAGAGAAGAGAAAACGAAACGGAACCCCAAAACCAACGAACCATCAAACCAAAATAAAATAATAGATGGGTATAATATATTAAGAAACAACATACACAAATCTCCACACGCACTATACAGAGTCTACTAAATATTATCTTACGTTTCTCGAGTAGGTAGATGTTGCTTGCTCTAGCTCTGCCTTGTCTTGACTTGTCTGTTTCTTGTATTTATGTTCCTTTCCTTCTTCGTTCTCTCACAGAATAATAATAATTCTTGAGATGATGACAAATCGAAGGAAGAATTCCAAGTGTTCAAATGTTTTTCAAGATTCACTTTCCACAGCCAAAACACTGTTTCAATTCAATTGATCGAGTTATTATTTAATTATTTATAGGTATACTTCTACACCCCACGTCAAAAAACTACACCGTGTTTTTGTTTTCTCTGTACTGTACCGTACCGTACTGTACTCTATCGTACTCAGTAAACTTATTCTTAGATACAGATACAACACAACACCTGACAATTACAATTAAATGACAACACAACTTCTATATGTATATACGTAGGTATGTATATAATGTATGTAGAAGAGGACCAGAGACCAAGCCAGGTAAGCAGAGAAAATCAAGTCTGTCTATTCGCTTTCTTCCTTGATAGTCTGGGTTTTGGGGTTTACAGTTTTATATAGCAGAGTTTGGTTTCTGATAATAAAACTCCTTCATTATTCTTCGTTGCCTCCTGAGCTCCGAGAATCCGGCAGGCTACCATAGCATACAGTGCCTGTATCTTTAACTTTATATTATTCTACTTAGACTAACATCACTATGAAGAAACAAGGGAAAAACACAACGACAACGACAATTGAACTTTATTTCACTGACTAAGACAGTGAATTCAATGCAATGCTACGTAAGGTAATGTAATGTAATGCAATGCTATGCAATTGGAAGGATTGTCCTGGAGTCAGAGACGAGTCAGGAGTGACTGTTCATTCTCTTGAGAAGCTGGTAAATAAACCTGCATTGTCATTGAATTTTCATTTTTCCTTTTCCATCCGTTTCTTCGTTTCATGCACTTACTTAGGCCAGTAGGCTTAGTAATAATATAATTTAATTTCGTGCTCCGTTTTTCCTTCCCTATATTATGTTGGTTGGGTATGACGACTGACTATGGTCCTATTATGTCGTTTTTCGTCCACCAACTCAACTTATACACTTGTCCTGTCCGCCAGTGGCTCCGCTTAAATTTCAAATGTAAAGTTTCGCTGCTTAGCTTATAATGTTTGTCGTTTACGAACGACACTAAATTCACTAAATAAGTAAATACGCTCTTTTATCCTATCACGTGAGAGTCAATTTCTTCATGTTGTTTTCTCACCGACCACGACGCGACGCTGGCTTAACTCTAAAAAGTTAAGTTAACTTTTTAAGTTGCTTTATAATGCTCTCCACAACAACAACACAACTCGTTCTTGATTCTTTTCTTTTTCTTTCCCACAGTGACAAGGGAGTCACGGTCAGAGTCCTCGGAATAATTTCAAATTCACTTGACAACTCCAGTTGTACTTGTAATAATAATGCAAGAAAAGGAGATGACATAACATAATCCTTCTGTAGTAGGCTAAAAGCCAAAAAACTTTGACAAAAGTTTTGCTACATTTACCTACAACTTACATAGTACAGTACTACTTTCAAACATTACATTTCATCTGACATTACTTCTTCATCACTCTCAGTGAAGTAAAGTAAAGTGAAGTTCAAGTTCTACACTAAACTAATGTAAAGTTGAACGTCTTTGTCTTCACAACCAAACCAAGCCACAACACACTTGTTGGTTCCTTTTATTCTTGGACTACGTCTTGCACAGCTCTCTTATAGCTTCTCTTAACTCCTCTGTTTTTCTCTTCTTTACATTCAATACTTACGACGACAACACTGTTTATATTCACTACAATTTTCTACTTATAAAGTTAATACATTACAACAAGCTGAGAGACTTGACTTGATTCTTCAAATTTGAATATACGCACACTCTTATCTTCTTTATTTGACTTTCAACTTTAAACGTTTCCTTGACTTGACTTTACTTGACTTGGGCAACCCCAATACAGCGTTGAATGTTGATTACGATTCAACTTATTTTCCAGTCCAGTTCCACTATTGAATTAACAATCGTAATCCAGTCTAGTCAGTCGAGTACACTCAGCTGTAAAATATTCTACCCTGCCCTACAATACACTGATACTACAACAGTACAGACAGATAGTTATTATTGTCAAATGTATCGTAGCTATTTAGTATAGTCACAGTTAGTCACACAAAAATTACTGTCACTGCACACAACTACAGTAGTAGAAAGCAGAATCCATATGAAGTACATATAGAAAATAGACAACAATCACTGAACAAATAATATCCCTTTTGTCCCTTACGATTATCCTGTACTGTATATCAGTGTTGTCTATGGTCTCATCAAATTTCAGAAAATGACGAATCCTATCATACTCAATATTCCGTGGTAAATATATAATTTCCTCCAAACGTCGTCGTAGTTGATCAAAGTTCAGTAAAGTTATTTTCAGTTTTCCCCGCAAACAACCACCACTATGCACTCTCAACTGTCAAGTGAAATGAACTGTCTGCTTCTGCTGCAACACTATAGGTTCAGTTGATTTGACTATAGGGAGAATAATATTTATCGAAACATGTACTCGATTGTATTATTGTGCTACAACACCACGATCTACATTTGACATTTGACGCTGCCGTTAAACAATGACGACGACGGCCTCTATTTATTCAATTCACTATTCTAATATTATTCATTCAACTCTACAGACAGAGTGTAGCTTCACATTCAATATATTATTACTATATATACTGGACTATATACTGCAAATCCAAATGTACTCCGTTGTTCTTTCTAAAGTTGCTGTTGTGTTTGATACGATTGATTACGCTAAAGTAACTAGTTAACTTACTCTGATTTTTAATTATGTGATAATTGATAACATAATAGTCGTCCATGCAGTCTACTTAGTAACTTAAGCTATAGTAGAACAGTAGTTTATTGAGTGAGTAATTCTTTCTCTGGTTACACTGCCAAGCCAAAGCCAAACCAAGCCAACTGTAGGTCTACGTGGTTTCGTTTCGTTTGCTTTGGTCTGCGTCTGGTGTGATTGGTTTAATAGTTGGTCTATGATATTGTATTGAAATGTAACATAATGTAATGCAATGTAATATACAGTCAATAAATATTTTCTGTTGTGTAATTGGGCTGGTATGAGTGTACAAAGTATACTATCCTTTACTTGGTTTGTTGTGCTGTAGTGTGGTTTATGGTGACAATAATTACTTCGATATCTTCTATCATATAAATGCACTCAACTCAACTCAAAACTCCAATCCAAATCCAACACAGAGCGTCATGCAAATAGTCTAGGTATGTTATATATAAATATAATAATTCCTTGCCACTGATAGCACTGTTTGTAGTTTGTATGCTTGTACAAGAACGTTTATAACACTGTCGCACACTACGACACCTCACAACAAAAATCCAATGAGTTTCTAGTCAATTCAATCCAATAATGCAAAATGAAAATCCAATCTAATACAATACAATTCACTATATGTATTATATTATACCGACTGAGACGATGGATGTTGATCTGATCTGATGTGATGTGATTTCATTTGATGTTGTTTCTTTCTGTTATCTTATGTTACGTTAGCTCGGCTGAAGGAAGAAGCAAGCAACGTGTTTTGCGCCCCGACAAACCAAACTAAAAACAACGAGGAACGTGTATCAATGCTTTGCTCTGCGGTACAGTACAGTGTATGCATGCACACAGGCCCACTACTTCACTAATACTAACGAGGTGGTCGAAATCCCAATCGAAAAACTCAAAGGAGGCAGGAATGCAGACCAGCCAGACTAGGCTATAAGCTTTGCCTTTGCCTTTGCCTTTGCTTTGCCTACTTGCCTCCTGCTTAATGCTTAGCTTTAGCTTATGTACCTAGTAGTAGTAGGCTGTGCTGCAATGCAATGCAAAGCAAAGAGAGTTTACCATGTGAGTTACACTATCCTAAGCTATTGCTTTGCTTCTCCTTTGCTTTGCTTTACTTTACTTTGCTTTGGACAGAGAATCCTCCGACTAGGACGAGCCTCGGGGGTTCACTCGCTCCAGAACTTTGAAGGGGCTTGAATTTGAAACAAAAAAGAGGAGGGTTTGATAAAAGGGTCGGTCGGGTTTGTGTCGGTAGTCGGTGCAGTGCAATACACAGAGACACAGTACAGAAGACCAACTACAGAACATGCATGTATTCCATAGCATACTACCTACTATTCCTTCTTTCTTACGGCTTTGCCGTACCAGTGCCGTAGCCTATGTTAGTTAGTAATGTGCGGTGCGATCTTCCAAGTCAAGTCTAAGTCGGAGCGTCGTACTCGTATTGTATTGTACATGTAGATGGGTTGCTTGCGTTGCGTTGGTTTCGTCTACTCAGTGGATGGCGGCTGGACTGGATGCGGGCGGGTAGGCGAAAAAACGGGCGGTCGGTTTTTATACAACGGAGAGTAGTAAAGAAAGATTCTTGCTTGAAACGCTCCATGCAATACGTATGGGTATGATACATAAGAAGAGATAGGCGCGGGGGTTGGCTTGGCGTGGCGTGGCGCGGTCTCTGGGCTTCATTTCCTTGAATTCTCAAGACAAGTACAGAAGAGGACAGGATACGGAGGGCAAGAGCAGAAGATGCTATGATGATGATGATACATACAGCATACATGCATGCAGCAGCCTGCATTCAATCCCATCCAACATTAGCTTTTGCTTTATAGCTTGCTTGACTTTCGTTACATTACATTAGGTTACGATACGTTACGTTACGTTGCGAGATCCTTGTTACGTACTTTACTACTACAAACTACATTCAACATTGCATGCCTCGCTTTAGCTTGAGATTTATACTTTGGTTTTTTGGCTTAGGATGTTGCGGGATCGGGGGCTGGTTGTTTGCTTGCTGACTTGAATGCTGGATACATGGAGATTGTCTCTGGAAGAAACAACGTTCCCTTTGAATTCCTTTAAAGCCTTCACTCCACTCACTTGAAGTGCATGGAGTATTGGGTATATGAAAATGTGAAGTATATAGACCAGACCAGAGAGACTAGGCACTAGACTGGAGGTGAGGTATAGTATGGGTATAAGTCTTGGAGATAAAGGGGACTTTCGGCTCGGCGTCTTCTTTCGTTCGGCATGGTGAGTAAGAGAGAGGAGCATCATAGAAGTGTAGGTGTAGTGGTAGTGGTAGTAGTAGTCTGTATGTAAAGCATGTATAAGTCAAGTCAAGGCAGTGGAAACGAAAAAGGCAAAGCGAATGAATGTTGAATGTATGTGTGGATTTTGAAGGGACCGACGAAATGTGGTGTGGTGTGACTGTGGGGTTGTTCTGCTGCGGCTGATCTGATCTACGTTTGCTCTGCCTCAGCCCAGCCAAGCCAAGCCAAGCCAGTCGCAGGCCTTGCCTTGCCTCTGTATGCTTTAGCTTTGCTCTCTGGCATTTCATTTTGCCTGCCTTTTCTAAGGCTTTACTACGCTGTAGAGTGGATGGGAAGCTGTGTGCGTCGAGGCTGAGTTTGGGAGAACCACCCGCAATTCAAAGTGCCGAAGCATCACTGGTTCAAGTGCCGGTTGCCACTCCGGCACAAGCCAATCCCTTTGCGCTTTGCTTTACATGCCCGACCCGACGATCGTACTTGGGAAAAGGCGATGAAAGCGCTATCTCGCGTTGATTGAGGAAACTGAAAAACTGCTTTCTTTCAACGCGTCGTCTTGGTTTCCCCTTCAGACTGCAGCAATAGAAATAGTTCCTGAGTGATGCTGAATGCTGAGTATAGCTATTATTGAGCATTGGAACTTGAAGTTTGATGTAGTCAATTTTGTTTCTGTATTGCGCTGTGGATGATTTTTATTTCTCTCTTATCTACGTCAGGAATTGTGTGTTGTAATTAATTAGTTTCTGTTCAGATTTTAGCATCTGATAGATATATTATGGGGTCGGTAACTTGAATTTAATAAAGGAATTGATGTTTCACGTATCTCTTAGATTAGATTACAGTATAATTTATGGGGTTGAGATACATATAGGAAGTTTTGTTTGATTTCATTGTTGTAATCCCTGCAAATGTATTTATGTATCTCTCCAACTTTCAAGTTACTTCGTTTATACTTTATGCCGTCGACATGGGATTATAATATATGAACAAACCTATCAGTTTACACTTGTTAATTCTGTGTAATAATTGCGCTTTTGCAATTACAAAAGCACTTTTGTTCTTTTATAATATTAACGAGCTCTGGCTTGGTGGTGATGCCAAATTATAGATTTCGCTCTTGAATTGTACACACAAGTCTGAGTTGTTATTCAAGTTCGAGGTTCAAAAGTCTTCAGACATTGGTTTGGCTTAATGGGCTGGTCTAGTCTAGCCTAGTCTTACAAATTCAATGCAGTTTGATTTTCTTAATGTTCTGTTGCCGGTTTTATTCAGTTCCTTGCAATGCAATATACATTGTAAATGTAAAGCTGCAATGAATACACCCTAATACACAGTCAACAGTGATTTGGATTGGAGTATATTGTTATTCTCTTTCACTACAATCCATTATATTATACCAACATTCACCCGGCATAAGACAACTCAAACCAAAGCCAAACAAGCAGTGCAGTGCAATGCAGAATGCAGTGAAGTGAAGTCTTTGCCTGCAATGCGAGCTAGTGCATAAATCGTGTTAATAATTACTCCGTTTTGCATGTGCGTATAATGTATAAACAATATGTAAACAATGCGTCATGTCAAGCCATGCGTGAGAACATTGTTAATTCTGCTCCTTGTCTAATAAATTTCATCAATTATTTTCAGGGAAGAAACAAGTGATATGATGCACCTATGTTTACTTTACCTTACTTTACTTTGTACTTAGGCCTTGTATTGCGTGTGATGTGTACTTAATATTTTATTCGGCTTTTTGTTGCACACTACACCACTGCCCTGCCATTTATTACTTGAGCTGCTTATAAACACTATACTTTAAATGTTTGCTTAGTGTTGTGTTTTAGTGCTATGCGAGGCGCTTATTTATCTATACTCTGAATACAACATTTCAATGCAGGAGTACCAGTACCAACCATCAACAGGGCGGGAGGGATGGTCAACATTTTTTTTCGCACAATACAATACAATACAGTGGTAAAGGCATGGCAAGTGACATGTGAAGCATGAATATGTATGACTGTAATGTAAACCTATATAACATGATTCCTGCAATTAACAGTGTGTTGGAAGCACTTTATGTGTCACATTGTGTTTTGCATGGCATAGAAATGTCAAGTTCGTATTCAGTAACTCCAATTCTTGTGGCTTCCTTTGCGTGTGTGTTTTGGAGAAGGAGGTGACGTTGATGTGATTTATCAGACAGTTGAACATTTTTTTTCATGTAGTTTAGTAGTTACTTATTCTTATGCATAGAATGTGAGGAAAATTTGAAATTGAAAAAAAGTTATCATTGTTGAAAGTTGAAAATATTTTTAAGTTCTCTTGCACTACTTTTGCTAATACCGTATAAAGAGAAGAGAGTATATTATTATTATGTTGAAGTTGAACCAAGCTATAGGTAGTTGAAATACGAAAGATCGTAATTTCTCACAAATCAAGTTTTCACTAGTTTGAAGAATCAGATTTTTCATTGAAATGTGAGATTCATTGATCTTTAAGTCGCTTCCTTGGTTGGTGGGCATAAAAATGAACTAGTATATGTAGGGGCTAAACGGCTAGTTTGCAACAGCAGGACATTGATTTATTCTCTATAAAAGACTTGCCGAAATTAATTAATTCAATGATTTTAATTGGTTTTTGCGAATGTTGAACTAAGCAGGGGGTATGGCACAAGTGAGACGATGTACCTGCTGAAATCTAGTAAATTACCACTCATCAGCTTCCTTACTTTTTAACTTTTTTCGTTTTCGTTGTCCGTCTGGTCGTTCTGGTTTTTCATGTTCACTTCACTTCGCTTCACTTCACTCACACGGAATAATGCAACTTGTGGAACATTTTTAAACCCATAGTTGAAAAGTGATGAGGTTCAAGTAAAACTTACAGCTTCTTAGTCCAAAAGCCGAACAAAAATTGATGCAAAGAGCTAAGACATAGCAAAAGGGTAGGGGTAAAGTGACCTATTCACATTCATTAATTTTTCTTCCGATGATTCCCTACATACATCATATTATATTATACATAAAATTCCCTACATACAGCATATTTTTATACATGAAATGATTTCATTCTGGCCCAACTCTACATAACCATTTTATTCATTTATATTTTTGAGTAGGTATTTAGGGTTGTAGAGTACAATGGAATACAATAAAGAGATTGCCTTCATCCAGGATTTTTAACGTCAAAGTTCAACTGTCACCTCATCTTACTTTGCCTTACTTTACCTTACCTTTCCTTGGCTTCACTACAACTTTCAACTTTACTTTGCGTTTGGGTTTGGTTGCATTGGATCGAATCCAAAGAATTCAACCAAATACCAATGCAATGTAAAATGAAGAGTTATATTAGATTAGACTAAGGTTGATGCTTTTAATGTCAATCATTGATGCTAGATAGGGATATGCTTTTCTATTGGATAGGATACTTTTTCTTACTTAGGACATAAGGCAAGTCAGGTAAACAGGTATACATTATACACATACACCAAGAGAAATTTCATCAAATGCTATCCATCAATCACTTTCTTTACTAACATGACATCCAGTTACTGACTGACACAAACCAGTTTAAAGTCTAACAATTAACCTCAGTTTACTTAGAGTAAGAGGAGCAGACGCATATAATATACCTGTAGTCATATGTAGTAGTAGCAAAGCAAATAGGTTTTAGGATAGCAGGTAATCCACGTTGGATTCCCCTACCCACCTGAATTCCGGAAAGTGTTATTTTACCTGTATGCTCTGCAACTGCAACCGCAACAAAGTTATGAATGGGAGTTTAAGAATTGAGGAGGGAAACGCAAGTAGTGAGCTGAAATAGAGACGAGACGAATCCACAGGAGGAAAGGCAAAGGCTCGTAGTTCAACCAGAAAGTCAAGTCAAGCAAGACAGTCCGAAGAACATTAAAACTAGTAATTTAAGGTTCACCGTCATTCCTAAGACGAGACCAACACCAACCAACTTAACCGGGCTCATAATGCCCATCATTAGTAGCCATACATTGGGACCAATTGTATGGGATAACGAGAATAATTATTAGGGATTTTTTCGTCGGTTATCGATTACTTTTGTGTACAGTACTGCTACTGTATAGTACTGAATTGTATTTAATTTACTTTTTTGTTTTTCCCTTATGGAATACAGTACAATCTCTCTTCCTTAGCCGGAAGTGCAAAGACCCGAAAGGAATGTCAAAACAGAATTGCGTGGATATTATAGTTAATGGTTTTGTAATTTATGAAGAGTTTATTTAGTCTTGAACTGTACAGTTTATTTTGCTCAAAGAAGCCTACAGGTATTTTTTGTCTTACAAATATATATATAACATTCAACATTTGACACTTGCTAAGCCTGTCATTAGGTGATCGACTGTAGGTAGACTGCAGTAGTGACAGGGAAAACAGTTTATGGTATACAAAGGTTTGGCTTATTTGATCCTTGTTAGGTCAGATCAGTCACAGTTACACCACCACTACCACACTATAGGCATGGGAAAGAGCTGAACGATTACTGAAATACGCATTAAAGCATTTTTTTTTCAGTTTGTAGCCTACCCTTGTCAATTTTTGTGTGACGATAACAATAGTAACCATGAGCTTAAAGTGGAAAGGTTCAACCAAATTTCTTTTCTTAATGTTTCATTTGAACTAAAACTGAAGGCTGTATTGTCTTTGACTTTGTTAGTATGTGTTAGTCCTGTCAAAAGCTTACATGCACAGTACAACAGTATAGTCAGTCCTAACTACCTTCTTAGGTTATTTTCTGTCTTTACGTCGTCGAGTTATAATTACCGAAAGTATACATACAAATGTAAGAAATAAGCCACAAACTGTATATTAATAAAATGAGGTACTTCAATGGAACATATTGTCTATGTATATAGTCTTAATATTCTTATTTCGTAATTTACCTGACTGAAATCATTAAAATAGGACAAAGATTTTAAAAGGACACTGTGTACAGGTAGCCGGTTGTATTTTGGGAAGGGATTAGTGGTATTTTTCTGAAAGGACTTGTAGCGGATACACGGGAAAAGACAAGGAAAAGCTATTTGTGGAATGAGTATGCTGAAGAATCTGCCCCGTCTGCTCCAATGAATCCTGAATCCTCTTTGCAATTATATGTTTTTTTTTATTTATTCGAGTGGATTTAACAACTTTAGTGAACCACAAGTGGATTTAACGAGTGAATAAAAACTTTCATACATTCCTTTGCAAAACAACGAAATTCAGACTTCAGAATTATTCATAACTTCATCAATAATTTTAGTCACGTTTATATATACCTATGTTCCGTCATCGACAATATTACCTATGTGTTTCATTTACTTGCTTATCAGTTAGATATGTTTTAACATTAGATTTAAAAACATTTAGGGATACTGAGTTCTTCATATTCTCAAGGTTCGACCAAAAATTCAGAGCCCGGTATTCAAAATTTATTTTACCAAATATGGTATTATGATTTATATTAGGTATATTCAACTTCATATTACGTACTTTTTAAGTAGAATATTCTATCAATGTCAATACAACTATAAATTTTTATCAATTCTTTGTATGTGATATTACCTATTTGTACTCATTATTATCTAGTGCTCTTAACAGCTGGTTTTTCGCTGGATGTAAATGTAACGGAACTGGGACAGGTGGTATTTTGAAAAGCGGAACGGGAGAAGGGACGGGTGGTATTCTGAAAGACAGGACGGGTATGCAATTGCTCATGTAACTAAATTACAAAAGTCAGACAGGGAGACGGGACAGGTGGTATTTTGAAAGACGGGATTAAACGACATTAAATATTATTCAGCATTCCAAAGATATTTATTTAGTGATATGGAGCAATGAATGGCACTAATTCTAAAGCAATGCACCAATTCCTAACCAATAATCATCAACAATGCTTATCGTATCAAATTCCAGTTGCAAAACGCCACATCACACTCAACAATATCACCACAACAAATAGCCAGAAAAGATCAATTGACCCAATACAAAATTTTACAATGCAAATTGATCATTTCCATTAATCCATGAATCTACGGATGTTACACTACACAACATTATCAGAATCAATAAAAAAAAACTCAAACTCAAAGAGTCATCAATCAAAATTTTTGAAAGGTTCGTTTCCTATACGTTTGTACATTTGTACGTACCTAACTGAAGTAAGAAGATGGATGCCTAATATTGACTAAACAGTTACTGGGAATGTTACCATATATTATGCAGCTACGGTGTTCTTGGTTCAGGCAAGGTAATTCAAGAATAGTCCGAGGTAAAACTGTACTGCTATACTTATAATAATTATTTATTTCAGTCCAGTTAAGTGTCACTCAGAGTTCAAACTTTCGACTTTTAGACAAGAGTCAAATCAAATCAACTCAACTCAACTCATAGCCCATTTGTTCTTATCTTTTTCTATCATCATGTTTACGCTCTACTCCAAATGGAATAAATATATATATACATTTTCAGTTTAAAAATTGTTCCTTGTTCTATTCCAATGCATACTTCACTCACAGAATTACAGGTTATACAATTCATTCAGTACAACCACTACAGACACTACAATATAGTTTACTTTCTATAGCAAATATTACAAGGCGAGGACAGGACAAACCTTTTGGAGATAAAACTGTGTGATAATTCATCATCCATCGTTGTCGTCAACCATGCAGAAAACGATGGGTGTAGTGTGTGTAATGTTTGTTATTTTGTCTCCAAACAGGGAAGGAGCATAGGAAGAGAGACAGATAGGTAGGTAGATATGAAATATTATCCTTCACTTGCTCGACTTATACAACTTAGCTATGGTTTTAATAGTTATAC
>JAAXYV010000164.1:0-14799 GCA_036851875.1 Novacerus sp. FZ-2019
CTTAATTTGCTTTTTTTTATGGTTTAGATATAATTATGAATGTCCCACGGATACGAAGACTGAAACTTCTTGTGAATGGGGACCCAGAACAAATCCGCATTATAAGCCAAATGATTCTACCTATCATCTTCGTCTAAATGGAAGTAATACATTGAAGCCGGAAGGAGTTTTATGGGACTATAATATTAACCATTTTTCTATAGGTATATAGGGACAAATATTTTTAAATATATAAATAAGAATTTAGTGTTTCAGCTGTGATTCTAGGATTAAATACTGTTTATTGAATGTTTACAGTTGTTCCTGAGAAAGCAAAAGTCATTGCGGAACCTTTATCTCCAAATAAAATTCTTGTGAACTGGACTTTCCCTAATTTTGAGCATTTCGAGCCCGGCCTTTTTCATCGAGTCTCAGTGTGCTCCCAGGAAGATAATTGGTGTAATACTACTGTAAGTAAAATAAATATAATCCTGTCATTTGTATTACAGTTGAATTAAGCAACTGCATATT
Source organism: Novacerus sp. FZ-2019 (assembly GCA_036851875.1). Taxonomy (NCBI): domain Eukaryota; kingdom Metazoa; phylum Arthropoda; class Collembola; order Entomobryomorpha; family Tomoceridae; genus Novacerus; species Novacerus sp. FZ-2019. The sequence continues at coordinate 511 of JAAXYV010000164.1, forward strand.
TACTGATTTCTAAGCTTGTATTTAAGAGAAATGCTTACGTAGTGAAGAATGTATAAATAAATAATTTTCAGAATTTCAAATAAGTATAATTTAAATGATTGACAGTATGTTTTGTTATGTATCTTATCACTCGTTGCTGACATTTTGATACGCATTCAATTCTGTGTAATTCTATGTATTTGTGTGTACATAAAGGTCTTCATGTCAAAAATGAAGGAATATTCTAAGCTTCATGAAATAGAGGTTCCCTACGCCTTTACAAACTATACCATCGAGATCTACATGCGGTCTCAAACTGCAAATGACACTGAAGAATTTTGGTCTCCTCCTGCTAAGGTCGTGGTAGCAACTTGGGCTAAAAGTAAGTTTATATAAAGTTGGTAGTTTTGGTGCTGGTTTATTTTTTACATTCACTTTTGCTACGTGACTTGGGTTTGGAAACTGCAAGGCAATTCTTGAATGTTGGAATGGAAGCTTTTGTGTTGACTCTATTTGTCTGCTCCTGGCTATATGATATTTTCTGCTGGCTTTGTGCACTGAGTTTGGTTGACTTCACAAGCAAGCAATAGAAAAGAAAAGACGTCAGTTTGTGCAACGAGTGAGTGAATGCTACAGTGAGGAGAGGAGGGCAGAGAGACGAACTACGGACTACGACGCCAGCAACAAGACGAAAGTTGAATGAATGGTGAATGAATGGGATGGAATGTTAAGTTTTGTATGAGTTTACTTTTGGCGTTGGAAGCGTGTTATTAGTCAATGCTAGGGATAAATTTGGGGTTTGACTAATGCTTTATTCGGTGGGCTGCAAGGGTGTGGATTGATTGAAAACGAACAATTTTTTATTCAGGTCCCGATTTCCCACCTAAAACAGACGTTGGAAGCTTTGAGTCTATTTCCACCGGTAATAATGATCGGCGAGAAGTGTACATATATTGGGAGCATATTCCCAGGACTCATCATAACGGACCGAAATTTGAAGCTAAAATCACTGTCTTTGAAGAAGATGAACTGCGGGAGTAAGAAAATGATGATTCATCTTAGAACATAATTCTTTTATTTTATAGTTATGTGTACCCCTTTGAAACTCTCTCTCTCTCTCTCTCTGTGTGTGTTTGCACTACTCCCACGTTCTCTCTTTCTTCTCATATCGTGTTTATAGTTGACTTCCTTGGCACAACGAAGAGTTTGAACGTTTTTCACTGTCAACAGTCAACACAGTGTAGTTGTTACATCATTCATATTTTTCGTATTTTTGTTGGTATAGTGATATTCTGCCGGAGGAGCTCGAACAATCATATGCAAAGTTTGTAAATATTGGATTATTGAAGTCATATCGATTTGAGATCCAGTCTGTAAATGCTAATGGAACCAGCCCAAATAAATCGATAATTTTTGTGCCAGGAAAAAGGACCGGTAAGCTATTTACTGATTGTAAGTAAAGAGCAAAAAAATAAATTGCTGTTGAAAATGTTTTAAAGTTGGTTACAATAATATTACAATTCGTAATTGTGCAACACATCAGCGCTATCCTTAAAGCGGAATTGTATAAACCGTCACATTGGAGTACATTTCATATCGCAGTGTTGCAATGATGTTGATATTTGATTTTGTAATTAGTAATTATATTTTTCAGCTCCTGGCGAGCCGAAAACAGTTTCAAAATTGGATTTCACAAATGGAACCTTCGAGGTTTCTTGGAAACCGCCTACTGATGCCAGTTCTATAGTGTCATACACTGTTTTTCGATGTATGAGCAGAAAACCCCGGCCATATCAGTGCGAGGTAAGCAATAGAATTCGTTTGGTCGAATATATATCGGTCGTAACAGGTCGCAATAGAAATAGTTTCTGTAAGTCGAGATTTGATGTTGTTGTACACTATAGTTTCTTCTAGGGATTTATTAATGAATTGTATTGTTTTCAGGGCAAATTGGAATGGGACAATGTTACAGTCAGCGAGAACGGAAACCGAAAAGTGTTTCAATATCTTCCATTACACAATGAAAAAATTTATCAGTTTGCCGTTTCTGCAAATTCATATAACATGAGCAGTGGTATGATTTGGGCGTCTTGTACTTTAATTCACGATAAAGGTAATATTATTTACTATCGCGTTATCAAATTTGAGTTTAGTATAAGAATTGTAAATTACAAAAAAAAAATTCACGTTATTTAGTACCTGAAAAGCTGAAAGTAGTTAAAAATATATCTGCCCAAGAGAAGGCGATTACGATAGAGTGGCAATTGGATTGCTCTTATCAGCCAGGAGTTGTCAACGGTTTCCAAATAACATATTGCATAGTATCCTCGCCAAGTGCAAAAAGTTGCAGTAAGAAAATATTAATTAAGCTTAATTATCTTGTTTTTGTTAATTCATAAAAACATAATTGAGCCAATATATTAAAAACTTATGAGTACAACAAGTCAATCTAATTTGTCAAACTTTTTTTTCCCATTCTATTTTCGTACCTCTTAGGTAATGATAATGGAAATAATAGTTACAAAGCTGAAGTAGAAGCCGATAAGACAACCTACCATTTAAAAGATTTGAATCCATACTCTACCTATATGATTGCTGTTTCCGTCCAAACACCAGCTGGAGAAAGCCAAAAAAGTGATCCTTTGTTTGCCACAACTTTGGAAGGAGCTCCAAGTAGTCCTAGTTATGTACAAATCGTCAATGTAACAAATACATCTGCCATCATCCACATAGGACGACCCCAAATTATAAATGGAATATTGAGAAAATACAGTATCACCTACAAACCTTTACATACTCGGTCCAGTGATTTCAAGTCGACCCAAGTAGATGTGAATAGCACATTAGCAAAAGATGAAGAAATCACTGTTGTAAGTTCAGAAATAATCTAAGTTCATATAATAAAGAACATAATTTCTTATTCGAAATATTAACTGAATTTAATATCCGTAATTTTTAGGCAACCCTAACCGATTTAATTAGCAATTCTCAGTACTCAATTAGTGTGGCTGCATGTACAGTCAAATGTTCATCAGACGCAAATCACACATCCTTTAACACTACTTTTGGTTGTAAGTAATCTATTTTCATGCTCTTACTCTCTATCGTTTAATATATTATTAATGCTACTTTTATGTTAAAGATACAAATTTTACAACTGCACCAACCTTATTAAACCAAGGAGGAGCTATGATGTTGAAATGGTCTCCACCGAGTCATCTTGGTGGACCTATAAAGCATTTTGAAGTTTTGCTGAAACAGAATGGCAAAGAGATTTTGCAAGATGAACCTATTTTGTTTAGTAAAGGTAACCACTCACTCACTCACTGCATTAACTACTTCCTGTTTGTTCCGAGTCTTCATTTTAAAAAAACCCGGGCATAAACTCATCATACGGTTTTCAAAACATATTTATTCCATTGCGTCATTACAGATTTGAAAGATTATGAGAAAGATCTTAGACTCAACTGCGAATCGGATACAAACTTGACGGCCCAAGTACGAGCAGTTACAGTGCTTAGAAATGGACAGCAACTGATTGGCAGCTGGAGTCCAGAAGCAGCCTACGGCTGTGGAGGTATAATTTATTGTTGACTATATATAGGGAAGATACTGAAGATAGCTTTTCAAGTTGTCTTTTATGTAGGATGTGTTTGATTGCTCATTTGTTTAATTAATGGTAGGTGGTGCGGCATGGTTTATGTGGTTGCTGGTTGTGATTGGTGCTCTGGTTATTATTGCCCTCATTAGTCTGGGATCAATAAAGTAAGTACTATGATACTATAACTTGACACAGCATAACAAGGTTATAAATATTCTGCTTTCTACCTACCTTTGCGAATGTAGTGAAACCGGGTGAATATGTAAACTGTTGGATACATTACATGATACACGTGTGTTTATTGTTTTTAGATGGTACAATTACATAAAAGATGCATCCAAGATCCCAATCAAGTTGCCACCTGGCATTGGCAAAGAAGTAAGGCACTTCTTATAACTCATTATTATGATTGTCTTGAATTATTGCTTTCTGTGCTGCATTTTTAAGAGTTTGTATTACTCTTCATTTGATGAGTTAATTGTGGTTGGATCACTACTAGCAAGACTAACATTGCATTGCTTTGTGACTTTGTTCCTTGATTAGTTGAATGGCTTCACACGGAATCAAGTCAACAAGCACTCAAGAAAGAACTCTGGGGGTGACACTCAACCCTATGGGAAAGAGAATCTTACCTACCAGCTACAAATGAGGTCTAATCATTCTGAAGAATCCAAAGACTTCTTGTCAAATGATTCAAATCACAAAGAGGTATGCTTTTTTTTTGTAAAATCTTTTCTATCTATTTATATTTAATAATAGTAATACTTTATTAATTATTCTTCTGCATGGTCGATGCGGTTTGGTAAAATTCAGGTGCGATTTGGGTTTATTCGGTGCCTTGAACTGCGGGATTTTCTTCTTGCATGATTTCCTTCTGATTCTTAGATATCGTAACGTGTTAGTCGGTGTAGGCAATAGGCATGTTTCAATGGCGTAAAGGAGCCGAGTGTGAACATTTATTTGCGGCTGTTAAAAAGGCTGAAAAGTAGTGGTTGTTTACTTCTATATTATATGAATGGGTCTTGTGTGATGTTGAAATCAGCATTTATTGGTGATATAAAAAAATTGTAATTATCGTGGTTATGGTGAATGGGGACTAGGGAAATTTGCTTGAATCGGAATGAACTGATGGGACTGTGATTGAATGAGTGAGTGAATGAGTAAATGAGTGCATTCTTACCTAAATATAGGGGAAATAACAGGAATGGAGGAATGGTCTAACAAATCATGTACAGTGGTTCACGTATACTTTAAGGGCTTGTTTGAAATTGCTGGTGGTTCGTGATTATAGTTTTGAAAAATGTTGGGATTTTTAGTCTGTGGCACTGGAAACGACTACTATCTAATCCATTGTGACTCTGAACCTATGCGCATTCAGTCTATGACTTAAATTATTATTTTAATCAACACGGGTACAATGAGTTGAATTTGGAACAATTATGAAGAATGGATACCGAAGTTTGCATTTACAATATGCCATGGCCATACAGAGTTGAGTCTTAACTGATTCAACTTCCCAGACATTTATGTTTTTTATTATTTATTGTTTAACTAAGTTTTAAGTTATTTTTGTGATTAAGTTCCAGTAATTGTTGCAGATTTTTAAATTTTCACGGTTGTGAAAATAAAATAAAATGAAGCCCTGAAATACTTGTCGTGAGTACTGTTGTTGATTGTACCAAAGGGGTACACATTTATTTGCACTGTATTCCATAATTATACGTGAATCACTGTACTTGAGGAGAACCATGGGTTAGGTGTTGTATTAATTTGAGTTGAATAGAGTGTTAGTGGTGTTGCTAGCTTAGGCATATTTATCAATAACTAAAACGTTACCGACTGGATGGGGTTTTTCCATGACTTCTTACCTGATGAGCAGAAGGTGGAAACCGAAGTGGATTTGGGATTGGGAGATGCAGGAGACATAAGAGGAAGGGCTGCGAATGTAGAGGATGGGACTCCATGCGATGTTGATGTTGACCATAGTCAAAATCTGCAGAATGGGTCCATTTGCCTGTGGCAAGTTAGCTCGAATGATTCTGAACCTCCATCAACACTTCAAACCTCTGACCAAGTCCCCAAGCTCACTGTTGTTCCAATGTTAAATTTTGAACGGCCCTCACATGTACGTGATTAACAAATTGATAACTACTCTAAAGTCTTGTCTTCTTGATCTTTCCATCTCTTCTATACTCATTACTACTCATGTCTTCAATAATTTAGCATGGTCAACAATTTTCTGGTTTGCGATTTCTGCACACATTCGCTCATAGAACCTTCTCGTAGGATTTCATATTTTCGTCTTGATGACTGATAATTTTACTATTTGAATTCAAAATTATCAGGTTGCATAAACTATGTACTGAGCACGAAGGAAAAAAAACATACGGACCCTAATCAAAATAAGTAATATTACATTTTTGTTAGCTATTGCATGAACCATCAATTTGTTATAGTGAGAATACTTAATGCTTGACGATTGTATAATTAATGTCTTGGTGGTAAATTTGCAGTTTAATTTATTATCTTCATTTACTTAATGCACGCTGCAGATTTTAGTTGCAAGCATTTAAATTTTGATTGGGGTCATTCCAATTAAATTGAATGATACTTTGTTTTTATTTGTTTACAATATAAATATTAATTATTTATTCAATTAAAAAGTAGATGATTAGCTTATACATTCTCTCCACACCTTTAAGTTGAATAATCTTTGATGAGATTTTGGTTTGATTCTCAAGGTATGCATGATTTTACAATTCCTTTATTACTTTTCAGGCTGAAGACTGTTTAATGGAAAAGAGTTTCTCTCCGTCCCCATCGAATCCTTTGCTGTCTGGAATGGACAGCAGTGGAGGGGGTGATGGAAGTGGAACGGATGACGAGGACCAACAGAATCAGAACTACCAGATGCGACCGCTGCCAAACGGCTCAGCCACGGTTGTTGAAAATGACACAGAGATTAGGAGGTCACTCATAGCACCGTCATCTTTAGCTATTTCAATGCCTCCACAAGAATCCCTGTCGTCTCCAACGACTTCAGAGGATGAGCCTCCGGATAGTCCTGATGAACAGAAAACAGTGCCTGGTGTACTGCCGTCGAACAATACTACCTCGTATGTCAGGTGGACTCAGATGGTTCCTGATGACCTAACGGGTGGTGGTGAGGTTGGTCTAGGAAGCTCACCCTATTGCCAAGTAGGAATTTTGTTAGACTCGTAAAAGAAGACTATCCATTTTTCTGCAAAAACTCACTGACTGAAATCATTGATTGACTGTTGAGTATTCAAACAAATATTAAGCTATCGACTGCATCATCGTCGTCTGGTACTCAAACAAACAAACATAATTAAAACAAAAAACAAGAATCTAATTTTAAGCTAACTAAGTTAAGTTCTAGGTTAATAAGCTGATCGTCGTGTTGTATATACTGTACTGCTGACTACTACTCCTACTACTACGTGACAGTAATGACGTCACCACAAAACTTGCAGAGTGAGGCTTGAACAAATTCTGTATTTGTACCACAACTACAGTCATAGTTGTAAACTGTATGTTGGTACACCTATTTCTAGGCTAATATGTCACAGCCATGCTTTTCGTACCTATTGCATTATCTCTATCTGTCACATCATGAATTTCCCTCCGAAAGCGTCCAATTCTGCATGCATCCTTTGTATAAATGCAAAATGCAATGCAAAATAACCGATAGAATGGGGGAAGCATTGGCAGTCTAATTTGATGCTATAATATTACTATAGGTAAATCTAAGAAAAATCTCTTATAAACTGCGACGGTCTAGCTGCAGAAGCCACCCTCCCAAAAAGAATCACTCAGAATTTACTTGCTGGAAACAAGTCACGTCATGACACGTCATTATGGGATCCAAACGAATCAGATTGTGACCGTGGAGAGAGAATGGAGCATGGGCGGTTCAAATTTACCGCGAATTTCAAATTCACACCATCACATGTATATGGGCTGCACTGAAGGAGGAGTGCGACACGGTTTTGTATATCCCTACTTGGCTCACGAATTGCTATCTAATTTCTCTTCTATCTTTGGCATGCTTATTTTATGCCTACCTGACGCGTTGGATGCAAGTAATTTGTGATTGATCCTTTTTGGGGGAGTGACTTCTCGTCGCAGTTTATAAGAGATTTTTCTTGGATTTACCTAGTAATAATAATATTGTAGACAGTTGAGATATAGATGTTGTATAATAAGATATTCCTGGGTGGAAAATTCAGGGCTACTTATTTTTGTGCTATGAAATAATGCTAATAAAAAATGTACATCGGTAGTTAGTTAATGCACAATGCACACAGTGTTGCAACAAGGTTGTATTATTAAAAGTATAATTATATGAACTGTAAGTTTTGTTTATGTTGAATGTTTAGGCCGGAGTAGTTTTACCGATTAGATTAGTTTAGAGAACGAAGAGGGTGGGTTTGTGTGTGTCTGAAATTATTTCTTGGAGCAAAGAATTGAATGAGCGAGCAGCGCAGCGGTATGAAGTTCTTGGTGGCTCATATTCGAGAAAATGTGAGCGTTGGTACAAATTAATTAACTAATTAGCTGATTGACAGTGCTGCTCTCACTTACTCAGATGTTTTTTTATTTTCTTGTTGTCTATATATACATATATTAATTTTAATTATTAATTGTTTTCGTTGTTTTGTGTACGTATGTAAGTAACTGTTTTGTCCTATTATGCTGTAAACTACGTCCGTACGTATGTAACGTACTCGAAGTTGTAAAAAAAAACATGTCTTCAATACACCTCTGCATCCTCACATTACGGTACAGCTATAGTAGCAGCGTATCTAATTCGTAATTATTTTACCTAGATTAGTTTAGAAGTGAGAGATGAATTGGAGAAGAAATCAAAGATATGATATAATGTGTCAGTTGTATGAAGAAAATTAATTAATTAAACTTTCAGAGGGGCAAGTAGGTATCCTTCATAAGTACTACAATTGTAGTGCCTTTTGGTCAGGTGTCTTTTAAATAGGTGAGCTGGAAGACTTTCGAGAAACAACGTAATTGGATAATATACTAGGACTACAGATTGTATTCGTAGCTTTTCCATGAAGCTCCTCCTTTATAAATATGAAACAACGGAGTTGAAAACGAATATTATGGTTAAACGGAAGGGTTAAATATTAACAAAGTTGACATTTGGTTTGCAAGGAGCTGGACTTCTTTCATTTTTATTCTTATTATTGGTTCCTTGGCAGTGCAGTGAGAGTAAGTAATACTATGCTATATCTATGGGTTTGATATGGGAGGACAAGAAATAACATTCTCTTGAGGGATAAATATCAGTACAGCACAATATACCTTGGTTCTGTAGGTGTAATTGTTGTAAGTAAGTAAGTTTTCTGCTTACATAAAATTTCCATTTTGAGATTAGTACTTCTTACAGAGGAAACCACGTGATTATCTAGCTATGCATGTCGTGTCGTAGGCCATTGATCTGGTAAGATGAAACAGACAGCTAGGCTACCAAATTGATATAACTATCTTGAGAAGTATAGCATTTTATAATATCATTAGCCAATGAGATCTTTGCAATGCAAATACCTATAGGTATATGAAGAGTAAGCGTACTGACGTTTTACTCTAACGTGATGAATTTGATATGGAATGGGATAGGAGAATTTGTATAGAATTGAGGTGAAGAATACCGGTATCTACCTTAGAATACATAAAAATCAGGCTTGTTGACCATTAACACCTTTTCACTTCACGATACCGTGGATCGTCAGTAGCAGATAGAACTGAGGTATTCTTATATCTTTTCAGGACAGTATATAATTCGTCAGCATAACCTAGGAACCATACCTTCCCACGTATTTAGGAGTAGTAGAAACCATTGTAGGACTCCTCAATACATTTTAATACATGGGAAGGTATGGCTCCTAGACTATACGTGTAATGTGAATTATATTCCGTCTGGAAAGATATAAGAATGCCTCAGTATGGAGTAGTTGTTAGGTTTTGAACATGTATATAAGAAACCAGTATGTAGGATACCGAGGTTATTAATTGCCATTAACGGACTCTTTATAAACGTTGAATTGTATTTGTTGCTGTCTGCTGTGCCAATTTGAAGCTCGGGAAAGAAGGTGCTAAAAGATGAAAGCACAGAATAATTCAATTATCTTCTGAGGAATATATTTGAAAAAGGAAGACAATCTAGAAACGCAATGCAATTGTAATAATAATAATATCATTGTGCGAGTTATATAACAGAGTCACGTCCTGAAAATTTTTAGGATCAATATTTTGTTTTCTTTATTACGTTGTGCTTCGTTAGAATTCTTTTATGGATAAAACTCCTTTCTCAATGAGAAGCAAAGGTGTTGCAGATAAAAAGGAAGGCAAATTGTCTACTGACTTAATTAACCTACGTAACCTTATCTACCTTGAGGATGTATGATGTATTATTAGTAAGCCAATAGTTTGTGTTTGATTGTACCTAAGTTCTCCGTGTATATAATATTATATTGAGTATTTGTCCCTACCCACCCACCTACCTTCAACCCAACCATGATTTACCTATAGGTTTAAATATAGTTTATATAGTATTATACACTTATTTGTACATCTCCATATTTTGAAATGGAGAATTGGTGGTGGCAAAGATTTTGCAACCTAGTCAAGTTTGCCTCACGGCTTAATTTTGTGGCCATTTTGTCACCGTCGTCGCCATTTGACTTTTAAATATTAATGTTGTCAATCACATTCGCAATTTCTACGTTTATTATACCATGAGGATGCGATCAATCATTTAAGTGAATCAATCAATGAATTACCTATAGTAAGAGGTGATCCAAAGTAAATTATGACAAACATGTAGTGTCTTAATTATGCAAGTAAAGTGATCATAGAATTTGAAGATTGTGAAATGTCCGTAGTGATTAATACGATATGATGATGATGATGATATGATGAACGAACGAAAATATTATTCTGTCCTGTCTCGTGGTGGCTACCTATGTCAGTCTGAGTCTATACCTATTAATTTGTTCTATAAATAACAGAAGTAGTAATTTACAGACATGTACCGTAATAATACATGTCTGTGAGTACGAATCTCGTCTGTCCGAATTATTATTTACCTTTTTGAACACCTGATTGAATTCCTTTTTGCACTTGTAAAATGTTCTGGTGTAGGGCAAACAGGTTGGTGATGCATGTACAAAAATACCGATTAATGATGACTGCGAACTTACAAGTGCAGATAGCGAAATCACATAATATAGAATAAGGGAATCTTCTGACTTATTATTATGTATCTGCTATATGAAATCAAAGTGAAAGTGAAAGTTAAACATTTTGTGCCAGTAGAAGAACTAAGATCTTTGTTTTGTTTTATTTTAGAAAATGCTATATTATGTTGAATGACGATTGGTGTTGTTTTGTTGTACCTACCTATTCAAAAACTAGATTGTTTGAAGGCGAGTTCCAAGTCAAATGAGTTGCGTCTTTTTTTTTTGCTCAAATACATTGCTTGTTATTGAAGGTGAATACTCACTGGACCGAGCTGAAATTAATTACACCGTGTACAGTTTTTTACGGTGAAAATAATTGTGATAGTTATGTATCCGTCCACTAAGTATTCGCTCCCCAAAAATGTGACAAGAAGAGGGAACTAGATTCGTCACGCTGTTATTTGAGCTGCTGCTGTGTAGCGCGAGAGAGTGGGGAGTAAGCGTGGAGTGGACGTAGGTGGGATTAAAAGTATGTGAGTGTATACGGGAGGAAGGTCTAACAACTATGCTGTACTATTACACTCACAGAAGAAAGCATCCCACACAACCGTTTTGACGTGGAACTCGTGTTGAGAAGATCAACCTGTGAGGTTTTAATTTTTGCAAAAAATAAAATTCATTTAAACGTCCAAAAATTTGTATTTTATAGAAGTATAAACTTTTAAATGTTGAATATAAGAATTGAATTAAATTTTTGATATAGAAGTATTATTAGTTGATGTCGTCATGCAACAGTACAAGAAATCAATCATTATTATTATTACTATAATTGTAGTGTCAATTGAACGGAAAATATTTCAGTAGTATTAGTAATATTTACGTAGACAACAAACAATAAGTCTCAGTTCTTCTGTCTTGCCATCCATCCACCCCTTTGGAATTTACAAATGAAATTATCCATCGAATACTCAAGTGTGCTAAGGGCATAAATACGTATAATATAAACATGGCAAATGTTTATATCGATGCAAAAATACTAATCTTTAATTGTTAATTATGAATTTAATTATATGCTGTCGCTGTCTCTATTTAAGCTGCTACTCTGTGCTGCTACTTGTTTTTCACTTGGACAATCTTGGAATGAGCTAATAATGTTTTTTTTCTCCTGCATCTACAGCTATGTTATAATACTGACAATGAGTTAAAAGTAAGTTAGCAGTGTTTAGATTTTGTTATTTAGTTACGTAGGTTTAAATTGTATACAATTCATTGAATTTATTTCAATTGAGTGCGTGTGATTATTTTTAATAATAATAATAAAAATGTTATAATGCCAATTAAATAAACAGCCAAACGTTTGTAAACAGAAACAGTAATAATTATGTCGTAGCTATATCTGTACATGTACTGATAAAATGGGAGTAATGCAAATCTTTTACATTTACAAATAATGGAAGAATAAATCAATAAATAATTAAGGACGCAATCAGTCAATCAGTGCAGTGGCATTTGCTGTAGCTTTATTAATTATCTTCTCTAATCATAAGTAAAATTTTAAACAAAGATAGTATCTAATTATATGGAATGATCTGGGATTTTTGGTACATGTTGCAACAGTGCCGAAGTTGTCCTCTGCAATACATGTACCAAAATCTGAGATTATGTCATATAATATAATGTTCATCAAACTCCACAGCACGTTGATTCCACATCATGGAGCCGCGCTGAGGCGGTGTTACCACGTTGTGTAACCGAGCTGCTCGTTTAATAGTCCAATAGTATTGTATTGGCACTCATGGACTTCATTATTATGCTCATTGTCAGATTCAAATTACACTTATTTGAAATGTTGACTGCAGGTATAATAAGAAAATTGGGCACTTCATTCCTGCTATTATAACTAACTGGTGTGTAGCTAACAAATAGAATACATTATAACAAAAAATACAATTTAAGTATACATTGAACACGAAGGTTGCATCGGTACATTTACTCATGCAAATTACAGTTGTTCGATCTTAAAATATTTACTAAGTTAAGTGATTGATTTTCAGCCCAGTAATGATGTGTTATTACAAAGAACCATGTGCAAAATCCCGCAGACATACTTATGTTTAACTTGTGATATATTTTGAATTTAATTAACTAATTATTACTATTCTTACGATGATGGGGGTTCTAATTGAATTTTTGCATTAAACAAAAAAAAAATTATAATGTTTGAATTTGTAGGATTTGTAGGATTTTGAAGATTTTTTAGTTGTTACGAGTGTGAGCCATTGGCTTGATAAGAAAACGAAACTGGCAATGTTCTTTTTAAGATTACGTATGTGGTACTGTAGATTTTGAATACATTATTGTACATGTGCTGCATAAGTAAAATGAGGTATAATATGTGATGTAATAAATCAATTCAACGGTGGATTAAACAAGAAATGGAGCGATGTAAAGTAAGCACTTCCAGCCTAGTAAGGAGTAATTGAAGGCGTTTTCAGTAGAAGTAAAAATATCTGTGAGTAAAATGTACCTAGTTACTACCTAACTATTATAATGCACATACAACTATCAAGAGAGTATCTAAAATAAATGGCAATGTTAACATAATTAGAATAAAATTGGTTTCCAATGTAGTAATTTTGGAAAGGATGCATATTGTTTGCCAATGAGTATTCATTATACGCTTACTTTTTACAAATTGATTGAAACGACATGGAGAAAGAAAGAGAAAACAAGTGCGTGCATCAGAGTCTTAATTAATTATTAACTCAATCCCCGGTGGCAAAGTAACTTGTGCTTTGCTTTTTTATTAATAAGTTAAAAACTAAAATGTCGATATAAATGTACAGTACTGATACAAATAATTTCTGAAGTTTAATATTAGGAAGATATGTCCAAACTTTGAGTAAGTCTATATATTGTGTGTGCAATTAATTCAAGGTAGAATTTTTCTGTTCTACAGTCCCACGACTTGTTGGTGTTTGTACAAAGTATATTTTAACTGTCACATGATGACAAATTACTGCACACTTAATAAACTTCAGTCCTGAGAGTTGCTGGAAATTCAGAACAGTTCAGTACATAGTAGGTACATTGTAGTGTTGTATCCATTGCTATAAAAAGGAACTATTGCATTCCTATTATTATACAAGTAGCAGCCTATGATTGTTCTATTATATCTTGTAACTGTAACAGTAAAAATATTTATTAATTAAAGAAACAAAATATGAATCAACACCACAAGACTGTGTTTCCTTTAGGTAGTCGTAAAACAAGTAAGTATGCATGTAGCCAAACTTAAACAGTGAGTCAGTGTTTTTCTCTGGCATATAAATGATGTTCAGCTGCATTGTGTTGGTAGTGGCTGGCAGTGGCGTTTGAGTCTATTTCTTAATAATGGAACTAACTAATTTTAAGCTAAAAATAAAGAAACCTGTTACAAACAATGATACCTAACATATTAAGACGCTATTCAAATCATATATTATAATT
>JAAXYV010000165.1:0-14795 GCA_036851875.1 Novacerus sp. FZ-2019
TAATATGTTATTTCATTCACCAACCTAAAGTAACCCTAGCCTAGTCTAACCTCAATACTTTGAAATTCCAAAAATTCATGACTTTATTTCTATATGTTCCTGGCCACAAATTTCTTCAGATTCATGATCCGTAACCTCATCGTAGTAAAGATGAAAAGTTTCAAGAAAAACAGACCAGGTATGAAAATCAATTTTTTGAGATGTCAAAAATTCATAACTTTTGTGTACATTTTCGGTCCGAAATTTCTTCATATTCATACCACTTAGTCTACAAAAAATAGTTGAACGAAATCAGATGAGGTGTGGAAAATCAAAGTATTACCAATTTCAAAATTTTAAAAGTGAATGAAGTTTTATTCTATAAATTGCTTTTTTTAATTAACCATTTATCAGACTCTTTATTTTTCTTTATATTCATTTACATTCCACATTACATTTTATATTATTAATTTATTATCTACAACTGTCCTTTACACTGGGTCATCATTTGTTCGTAATATTTTTGCCTCTTTTTCTTCAGTTCAGATAATTCTTTTTGCATTTGCACGAAACTAAATCCTTCATCCGTCGTAACTAAGGTGTACATAATGTTTGAAAGGATTCTGAACTCGATGAGAAGATCACGGAGAGTATTCTGAGAGGCATGTTTGATTACGCTTTGGGAAAACATTCATTTCCAAGGATCTGCACCCTCCCTCCAAGTAGTGGGGGTAAAGTGGAGGATTCTGAATTTATGACGCTGGGAACAAGGGCTTTTGCTTTGAGGGAAAGAAAAGACATTTGCATCATCTAGTGATTGAAGGGAGGGTTCGGATTAATTCCCTACAGCTGAACTTCACCGTCTCATATTCTCCTATATTAACATTTTATAACTCTCCGTCAGATAGTAAATATCATATAAGCCTGTCATTTATCGTTTAACTTCCTGCTGTAACATAATTGTAAGTATTTTGGTGATACATGCAGGCTCTTATAGTTTTTCAACGATTGAAGACCCCTGGACGAAATTCATCAAGCAATAACCAACAGTCAATGATATCTCTCCAGAATTCAATTTCCCTTTCCCATATGCAATCCTCGGAGCTACACAATTCTTCCCTGTGGCATATACTTTCGGTTGCATTTTGAATTACGAATAACTTCCTGTCAGAATGAAGAAAATGTCATGACTGCAGTTGTGCTGCCTCATACCAGTCGACAATTGGTGACTACAAGCGGAATTCCAAATGATGCAAAAAGCTATGCGAGGACCATATTCATTCGAACAACAGTTAATTCTCGTGGTATTGAAATTTAAATTATAATGCTATACATCAAGTTTGTATTTTTTTATAGCATAGTATTCAATATTAGAATTAAGTTTTGATAAAATCACACAAACAGCGCAAAGTTGTAGTACTTTACAGACTTCGATGTGAAAAATACAGACTCTTTAGTTTAGGTCTTGACTAATTTCCAAAAGCACATAAACTCTGTAGTAACCTTAATTACGTAAGGACACAATGTTTCACGCAATATTTGCTCAGGTTATCACATATCACACAAACAACCATACTAAATATCGGAGCACCAGGACAGAATCCTAGGAAGTATGATTTCACATCGTGTTAATTGAGGGCGAGTTTCAATGCATAATAGCGTACGACAATGTAACGCTGTTGTACATTGTACATATGTTTGCGATCACAGCTGGTAGCCATAGTTTATGTACCGCTCAGACCCGCCTCAAAGAGTTATTGAAGCTTTACATGAATAGCGTACATTACATTATAAATTAACTTTAGCAAATCAGTAATATAATCCCTTCCTCTTAACCTCATGTAGTACTAAGTAGTGTTACATGATCATGTTTACACCAAATATGTACAACAAGGCTGGTGATATGTATACAATATCTGGTGTTATGTATCTCCAGTAGTGACGGCAGGCGCAAGGATGTTGTAAAATATTTAAACCCAGGTGTGCAAATATAGAGTGCTCGTTCCACATTTAATTTTGTGTGACTAAGATTCTTAGGAGTTGAAGTAAACTCACACATTTTTACTGAGTAGCATCCCTATTGCTGTGTATGAATAGCCCAATTTGTCTACTTTCACGAGGACGTTCTCTGCACTATTCGTTCCATAAAATCAACGTTATGTGTTAGTGCTCCATTAGCGCGGGTGGAGTATAACGAGCTGTTACTACAACCCATTACTTCTTTACTCTCCTCTGTCGGTAATTTGATTCATTCCATTTGATGAGTACATGTGCAGAATGCACACACCAGATTAGTCTTGACATCAATGACAGCACAAACTAATTGAAAGCTATTAACGTGTGGGATATGTATAGGCTAGTACACTACACATCACAGACCACTCGTGATATGCCTATGATACGGACCACCCATCCAAGGTAGTAAAACTTGAGAATTCTAGATATAATTTCTCCAATTATCTTGGTTTTATTTTACGCTTATTCACACAGTGAGAGACCCCTATGTTAATTGCAAATTCGAGTAGCTCGCTAAATTCGATCCACGCTAATAGGTAGGTAGGTAGGTATGATTTAATTATCGTCAGGGCCCTAGGTTGAGTCTACCCCGACACCATCTTCCAGCAATCTTATAGAATTACGAGATTTATATTTTACAGCTGTCGTAGTCCATTTAGAATTGTGCATGCCCAATCTTCATATTAAAAGTACACATGGTATAAGTTATATGTCAATTTTGTCAGTTTCGTACAGTATTGTTTGTTTCATGATAATGAATGCCTGGAATTAAGACGATCAGTTGCTTACTGGCACGATAAACCCATTATGGCATAGAGCACGGCTCTGGATGTTGAGACTTCCTTTTGCCCTTTCCTGTATACCAAAGAATGAGAATGAGCATTCTGCTCATTCCTATCCCAAGTGCTAGTAGGATGTGTAGTGCCGTGACCTGGTGCAGTTTCTGCTTCTCGGAGGGTCACCATTTCTGAAAGGAAATATCAGTTGAGAGCGGTGTATTTCAGTATATCGCTGTAGACCTCCCTGTACGACAGGCTGTGGTCATTTGCAAAGCGGCACGCTTTTTCTAAGACCGCTTGGATTGCGTGTATAAATGCCCCGAACCCTCCGTCAGTATCTAGTCCATGTATTAACGGTACTTTCCCTCCCTGAATCGATTTTAGGCTAATTGTTATTGATTCTTGTTTTACAATTCTCTTGCTGTTTGTTTTTCATCTTGACTACACTACGTTTATATACTACTTCTTGTCAAGATTAAAGATTGCTGTCATATCATGCAATCAACTTAGAATCTAACTTCTCTATATACTTCCAACCAGGTATAGAAAGTTGGATGTTATGCACATCGAATAAGATAAAAGTTGATGTTCATCTCATCCGTTGCTTTTCTCAACAACATCTTTATTTACATTCATGCATTCTTATTACATCCAAGAGTTCTGTTGATTTAGAACAACTGAGTCGAATGCTTTGATTGCTAATTTGCACCAAAGTCTCAGTACAGATTTCACCCACACAGTCATCTCTTTCAGCAGGATGTACATGTAAATTTATCTTATGCTTACATAAACTATTGTCACATCATCAAAAATTACTTACTTAAGATTGCCAGCTTGAATATAACCATTTGTAGTTAGCAAAGAATATTTACGACAACAGTTTACTATAATACATTTAATATTTCTCACTTGTTATGATTAATTTTATGTTTGTGTGTTTCTTATGAAATCAATGTTATGATTAGCTGCCAAAGTGTCAGCCATTCTTCCGTGGCTATTTTCACTTTGTTGTTTGTCAATCTCTACTACATTTTCGATTTGTTTGTATTTTACGCAAGCTAGTGACAAGGAATGGTTTTAGTTGTTTTACATCCTGCATTGTAAGGTAGCAGAAAAATGTCAAGAGTTATTTCCTCATCGTTTCGATACAATTGGCTTGGTCTAATCATCATTTCTACACGCGTTATAGTTTGGGCATCCACAAATGAAATGATACATATCTTCTGCCTCAACATTATTGCATCATGGCCATTGTTTTGTCACTCCCCGTTGGAATTTATCCTGACCAATATTGAAACCTCCTTGTCCCAATCTACATTGTGCCATCAATACCATATCCGTACTATTGCATTGTATTTCTGAATACTTTGTTTCGATGGTTGCTGTAATGACATCCAAATAATACTTATACCTGCACTACTATACTAGTCTTTGTCCTGCTGTATTTACTGTAGCCTTGCTTGAGGTACAAAACCGTCTTTCTCCGTTAGGATCGTTCTCTATCTTCGGAGCCCCAAAGCCCCGTGTAGCTTAAACTACAGAAAAGTTGATTCATATAAGCGGCGCAATTATAGTTTTCGTCACCTTCGCGATCGTCAAAATGGGCGACCAGTTGACGAAAACATCTTTTAGGATATTGATGTTCCTCCATGCCCACCAGTCTTGTTCAGTACCCTAAAATCTGCGAAATAATGTCAGAGCCAACAGAATTAAGTACAAATACGTGTTCTGCACAGCCTCCACCTTTTTGAAATAATCCCTGTGCTTCCGATAATATTTGTCGGTCTTCTGTCCACTTTGTTAGTCTGACTTGAAGGGCATGGGTGAATAATCGTAGCCCCGTATGTAGTAGAGCTATAGGTCTGTAGTTAATCAGTTCATCTACTGGTCCCTCTCTGTGGAACATCACCGTAGTTGATTCGGTTCACTTGTGAGGTCGGTGTCCGTCTCCAAGGATTTGATTGAGCAGATCCGTGGAGAATTAATTCCTTGTTCCGATTGCCCTTTCTGGAATACATTACTAATGTCATCTGGACCAGGCGATGTGTGCAGTTTGAGGTGTTTAATGGCCTATTTCACTTCCGTCGTCGTAAACGGGTATTCCATCTGATCTGGCTATTCTTCATGGCTCCAATCTATAAACTGCTCCCTTGGAGTACACATGATCGTCTCGTAGAATTCTATCCATGGGCTTTCGGTCACTAAATTTGGTATCGTGGTTGGTCTCCTGAGCACTTTTTCAGCCTTCCAGAACTCTATAGCGTTTTCCACTTCATATAATGCACTTCAAATTTTACTCCAGTATTGTTCTATCTCTTGTTTCTGTTGCAGCCAAATTATCATTCTTGCTTGTACAAACTCTTGTCTCGTTTTACCACTCCAATGGTCTTTTTTACTACCTCATGTTTCTTTTACACCTCATTTCTCCGTTTTCTTCACTCTTTGCTGTTCCGCGGTTGGTGTCCTTTTCGCACTTTGTAGTTCATTTTTGATTCAGTCGCCTCTTTTTGCATGTACAAAATTAAATTCTCTGTATTTTGTGCCGGGGTTTGTGCTTATCTTACGTCTAATTTCGTTTGAAACTGTTCTTATCCTTTTCCTTCCATCTTAGTGAAGGTTTCCACTTATTTCTTTCTCGTTCGTTTTCGCCTCGGCCGCGGTTATGACATTTTTATTGTATTTTGCACGGGACATGATTTGAAGTGATACATGACACTGTCCCTTTTGCTTACTTTCTCCACGGTCGTCTTGTTAATAAACATAAGGTTAATTGTACTGCATCCGCTCTTGCCAAGGTGTGTGTATTTCCCTCTTCCATCACCAGTCACTCTTCCGTTCAATAATATTAAATCATTATTGCATCATTTGTCGCCCTCTTGTATTCAATTTCTTATCTCTTGTCTCGCGGATTTCTGAGTGCTTCTATATTATGTAAGTCTAATTGTTCTTGTTGGCTATTCCCTACTCTTGCATTGAAGTCCCACTACAATCCATATGACTTCCTTCAGTTGTTTTATTGAATTCAATCACCTCTATCACTTCTTGCGTTCATGGTCTTAATTTACGACTGTGTGTAGACTATCCCTATATAAGTTTTTCCCTCACTGCTTGCATTTCAACCAGTAGCATGTAAACCGACGGGTGTATGACTCGGCATTACATAAGTATGTTTCTTCTATATGACACTAAAAACCTATGTCGAGACTGCTTTAGACCGAAAGCTCAGTTTGAGCTGATTAATCCTCTGCATTTATCAAGCAATTGATCATAAAAATTGTTTGTCATTACATGTTTCGCAAAAACATATTCATTTCGTTGAGCTAAGTGGATAGTTTTTCAGAAACATAGGTGTTATAATAAAAATTGTAAATGGTTTGAATGAATAAGATGTTCAAAGAGGGAAGGTCACTGAATTAGTAACTATCTAGACGTGTGCTCAGTGGTTATATGGGTGAATAAGTCTTCAATGTCATTGGCTCCTCCACAGTACCGGACATGAGTTAGCAGTTGGTATTCTGCAATTTTCGTTGCAAATTATTGGCATTGCACAGTGAGTTGAATTCTTTCCGGATACATAGAGAGATATTCTCTATTGGTTGGCAGTAATGTAGGTACGCTTTCACTTGACTGGGTTTTGTTATTGACTGCAGGGTGAAATATGTTCCGGCCAATTGGACATTTATCAGTGTTATTCTTCATAATATCTGTTTTAGCAGTATTATATATCTGGCGGGACGACACAGTATGGACGGTGCATGCAGGCATCGATGGAAGACACCGACTCCCTACGGTGCTGACAACTTATGCTGTTTCCGCAATAGTGGTTTCGTTCCCTTGTCGAATTGTCCCATTTCAATGCAAATAACCTAGTGCTAGTAAGGGGACCGGCGTTCCCACACGATCACAAGGATAGTAGCGTTCAATGCGTCGGTGGGTTTACTGGTAGAGGTATTGTTAATTTTTAGTACGGCAATACTGGCATTGGGGTTCGGAAATTTTTATATTGCTTTCTGTTGTAATAAAACAAATAATCTTAGGATACAGACTTAAGGAATAGAGCACAGTACGAGAAGAAGCGTATTGAATGCATTTTGCTCTACATATTATAGGACATTGAAAGCCTCGTACATATGCATATATGTTTGACACAGACAGTTTTAGTCTATGAGATTACAATATCATTATGCGAGCTCTAAAAATGACCCGCTCCTGTTTCGTCCGATTCGGTATGTCCAATGTGCTCAATAAGACAATGTATGCTTGGAATTGAGTACAATCTCAGTGAGTTAACTTTAGGGTCGGTAAGAGTTTAGAATTTATTTCAGTGAAACAGTTGTAGTTAGAAATATATTTAAGTTTTAGATTTCTACAAGTCAAATAGGTTGCCCTTTCCCAGTCAAGACAGGTTGTCAGAAGTCCCGTTTTGGTATTTTTATACCAAGTGATTCATTGAGTGAATTCAAATTGAGGTCAAGACTTAAGCCGACAAGATTTTAGGGGTGCTTTTGTTTTGATGGATGTGAGGAAAGGATGTTAATAATTAATTGAAGGATTGAATATCTTTTGCTGCATGGCAATTTAAAGCGTCATATATTTGTTGAGCACGGTAAATGTGGATAGGAAAACGGATGGATGGTCGGTCCGGTTTGATGACACCCCAGGACATAGGTCTTTTTGTGCTTAGTAGAGTCGAACTGACCTGAAAATAGATTAAGTAAAAGTTTATATTGGTCGGAAAAAGAATAGCGAATGAGTGGATAGGAATGCTAAGGAATGAGAAAATCTCGACTGCCACTTCTGCTAAGACATTGGGACCTCATCTACGTTATAAATTTTTATAATACAAACCAAAGTAATGATTTTTACATATACTTATTTCTGTAATAATAAATAATGTATTGGGAGCTAGAAAGGTTGCGGCATCATTATTTCCGAGAGCTGGAATCGGGATGATGCTGGAGGTTATACCCTTGGGTGGTTGTTTCTGGTGTCTGGTGGTGGGTATGGGTAAGAGTAGATTGGTTAGAGCCTAGAATAGCATGGATCTATTCTCTCATGTCTTTTCCGTGTAAGTAACGAGAAATATTTTCCATATGGGCAGAAATGGGTTGTCCTATCCTTTGAGTTGATGTTATTGTTCGTATTGAAAATGCTTGTCTCTAGAATTCGGCCACTGTAGAGTACCGTCGATATGAAGCTGGTTATTTGTTTGAAATTTCTGAACGTGTTCTGAACGGGGTATTAGTTCTGGGGGTCGATTTGTGGCGGTGTTCTTTTTTTGTTTCCTGTCCTCCTGTTTCAGTGTTAATCTTGGTTTCGTTGCTTACGCATAGTATTCTTTCTTGGGTTCAGATTTTTGTGCATGACTTTTTATGGTCTCTAGCGCAGTCACTTCGAAAGTAATGAGGAGAAGGATGTCCTCACATTGCTATGTAGTGTTGTCCTCGTTTAAATGGGCCGTGATTGGTTCAAAGTGCACGGCGTTACTGGATGTGACGATGCCTGGTTCATACTGATCAGTTGTCATAGATATTGTAGTTGATTCAGTAGGGGCCGCTACGTAAATATCGGGGGGCAATAAGTTGTTGGTCATGTATTATTTTTGTATGTATTATGTGGGATTGACCGCCTGACCACAGGCTCAGGAATCACCTGCGCAGGCCATAGGCCTATTGCAGAGTTATTGGTTACGGATGTTCGTCAGTATTTTCAGTGGGTACTTGGTGCTCGTGTAGGGTAGAGCCGTTTTTGTCCCTCTGTCTAGGTTTTGGTAAGGAGTCTTGTTTTGGAAGGATGGCGGTCGAAGAAGTTATGTAGAGGCTTTGGAAGTCATTTTGTAAGGGGCATACCTTAGATGAGGATAGTAACGTAGAAAGCAGGGATTGAACATAATGGTAGGTCCCAGATAAAAGCGCCGGACTGTTTGATAAGGCGTAGAGTGGAAAGGAAATGCCTTAGGGTGCCCAATACTATGTTTGAAGGTTGGGTTTGTTCTGCTGGGTAAAACTGGAGTGGTTATAGGTTTTTCGGCTGGTGTTGATATTCAATTTATAATCGGTTAGGCAACTTCGTCAGAAGGAATGGGAAAATGCCGGGTTTTATTAGTAAACTAGAAGATTGTTCCCGACGTTGCTTGGTAACTCCTATTTGTCGTTCGCCGTTGAGTGTCGCTTGGATGGATGGCGAGACAGATTTTGAATATCATCGTCCAATGGATCGACCATGATCACAAGAATTCGCCACCTTTCTTTGATGGTTTTGTTAGAAGCGAATTAGTTGATTTAAGAAAATAATCAAATGTGTTAGGGAATATCGATGGGGTCAGGTTTTAGTTATTGTTGGGTATTTAAATTGATGGTATAGTTTTCACTAACGATTTTTGTTCATAGGGTATAAGTTGGGAGTATAGCTGAATATTTTATTTAAGTTTTGTAGGCACGTATTTATCTACTTAATTTGTTTACATTTATGATCTAATTATTTATATATTTTTTTATCTTGGGATTCGTGAGTCCTGTCGTTTGGAATTTCGTTTTTAGGTATATTGATTCCTTTGATCTCTGTATTGTCTGAGGAATTGATAGCATTCGGGGTTCATATGTCCTGGTATATGGCAGAGGGTGCAGTATCTGTTTTTGCAGTTCTCCTTAACATGAACTCTTTGATGGCAGGCAAAACATAAGAGATTGATTTACAGCCTTTGGGTTGTTATCAGTTGATTCTCTGGTTGCAGATACCGGCGAAGTCACGTCATTAGGTGAGCTATAAGGAGTTCGTCGTAATGTAAGTCGCGTCATCCAAGTAGGTAGGTCAATAGCGGTTTCCCTGGTATCTAATAGCCGGAGGGGTTTGCCGGGTGGTATTTTAGTATTTGATTTTGAGAATTTGGGTGTCGTTTGAGTAGATTCCAAGTTTTTTATAATTGCTGTAATTATGCGGCGAGTAGACTAAGAGCAAGTTGAGTAATATAGTACATAAGGGCACGGATTCGGAACTGTCAATAAATCGTAGCAAAATGTAACTTTTAATTCTTGAATACCTGTCTTGATTTGTTCTAGTCGGGTTTCGTTTAACTCGGGTTCCAGTAATTGTTGTACAACGCATCTTAGCGCTTCCTGTTGATTTTTATTCCATTGACCGTCGAATTCCTTGGACGTTAAATGTTGACACAGTTGTTAGCTTAGGTGTAACTCCGTAGAAGTTGTAGGTTGATTTGGGCTGTTTGATGCCATCTTTGGGTTGTTTGTTGGCGTGAATTGCCCGTTTGTATATACTTTTAGGTTCTATCGGGTTTTATTTTTCGTACTGTATACTTAGTATTAATTAACGTAGGATGTATACTTTCCTTTCTTCGGGTTATAGTTCGACGTCTTTTACTGGGTAGTTTGTTATTTTCGTCATTTGTTCGGCTAGGATTATAGCCTTTGTTTAGTCGGAAGAGTAGTAAGCCGTCCGTATTTATCTTATTTCTTTTTAAACGTGTTATTAATTTTCTTTCTTCTACAGTTAACTGTCGTTTTGTTTGTACCTAATGGATGTTATATTTTTCATTACTGTTGAATTTATTTATAATTTTGTGTATTAGTTGGTAAAATGATTGGGTGCAATAAGTCAAGTAATACTTTGCTGGTGATTCTCCTTGATTTGATTCGTTCTGTAGTTTATTTTGATTTGATCACTGGTAGATTTCAGTTGTTTTAGTCCAATTATAATTTTCAAAGTGTTGGCTTATTTCGTCGTCGGAATAATTTTGAGCTCTTGTGTGTTTAATGTTGTTATTTATTTTGGGGATATTTTGGGTTTGTTCTGGATCAAGGTTGTTACGGGGAGAAAATATGTTTGTATTAATAATATATATATAATGTGAGTTTGTAATGGTTCACAAAAAATTATTGACGTAAGTTTTATAAGGTTTGTTGCGGTGATATGTTAGGGTGGACTTTGTAATTTATTTGGCTGTAATGAGGGATTTGGTAATCTGAGTTAAAGTTTTGATGGTCGATACGAATATGTTATTGGGTTGTATGGACGGAGTTAAAGTTGTTGAAACAAAAACTACTGGAATTAGAGTCGTCGAATTGATTGGTCCGATTACATTGGGGTTGAATGTTGTTGGAATGTGCTTGCCCGAATTGGAGTGGAAAACTATTTGGAATTATTTGCTTTGTTCAATGGGGAGTTAAATGTCGTCAAAATTTATTCATTTTGTCAAATGTAAGGGTAGTTGGAATTGTTTATTTTGTGTAAATAAATGTTAAAATTATTTATGTGGTCAATTTATAATTAAGTGACGTTGGATTTCTTTCTTTGTGGTCTATATGTTCGTAATCTTTGAGATTATTTGTTGTAGTCAGTTTGTTAGTCAAATTTCGTTGTTTTTATTTAGTTAATCAGATGTTATTTCAATTGTCGGGGAATAAATATTTGATCGAAGCGAAACCAAGTGTAACTTGATTGAATCTTTTTATGGGTGAATGTTGTGAACATAGTTTACTTGAAACAATTGTAGTTGTCTTTAGAATTATTTATTTGATCAGAATTATTGTGAAAATGTGTTTGAAATTATTCTATTGAAATGTATTTATTTGGTGCTCGGAACTCGTCGTGGGATCGAATTTATTGTTAAAATGTGGTTGAAATCATTTATTTAGTTAACGAATTTAATTGTCATTGAATTTGTTCAGTTGGCCGAGTTTACAACTGGAAATTATTGATTTAACCCTAACGAATTTTAGTTGCCGTTGGAATTGTTTATATGGTTGAGCCTTCAGTAAATTATTGTTGAAATTATTAATCTAATCGAAATGAATTTAGTTGTCGTTACAATTACTTATGGGAAAACCCTCAGTTAAATATCGTTGAAATTATTTATTTAATCGAAACGAATGTAGTTGTTAGAATTCTTCATGTGATAGAAAATTTAGTTGAATATCGCTGAAATTATTTATTTAATCGAAAAGAATTTAGTTGCCGCTGAAATTCTTTGTGTTGAAAAATGATTTTCTTTTTAATTACTCTTGGAGTCCGAGCGTGTTCAACCCGTGTTAGTCGTTCAACGTTAAAAAGAATTGTTTTCCCCTTTCATTACATAATGACTCGCAATCGTATGATGTTAGTGTTGATGTTGATACAATGAATACTTTTATTGCTGTAAGAATTCTTAATGGGGTTCAAATGATTCACATAACAAAATGAATTAAAATGAGTGAATAACTTACTTATCCTTGTAAGAGGAGTTCTGTTAAACCTTTCACAAACTATGGCTTTCAGTAAACATTTTTACGTTCTTAGTTTTTAGGTACTTGCAGAATTTGAAATTCCAGAATTCACTCCCTTGGTCTACCTGTAGATACACTGGAATTTCATGATAACTTTGAAATATTTTTTCGAATCCTCGAATTACTTCAGTGCCAGTTTTATTTCGTAAATGTATTGCGAATGCATACTTACTAAAAACGCCCATTACTGTTAAGATGTATTTAAAGACTTGGTTATATTTTGAATATTTAAACATAACAATCCAATCTACTTGCCAAAGGTAATTTCTCCCGGTAACCATAACACGACGCCTTTCAAATCGTTTTCGAAGAGATTTATGCTTCGTATACGCGTCTTGAGTGAGTATGAAATCGTGAACTACCCTTCTTGTCGTCTTCGCAACGTATTTATGAAGTCGAGCAGGACCCCCAAAATTTCCAGCAGCCGAAGAATTTGTATGTTCTGACTCCATTTGTTTGTACATGATTACTAAGCGAGAGATAATGTGTTGCTGACTACATTGCAACATAATCCTTAAATACAATCCATGCTCAAAAGTGTAACAAAACGTTTTCTACACCATGCCTTTATTTCCATAAGCTACAATGTGATTTATTACATTGAACTAAAAATGTTTCACATGGTTTGAACATCACTGCAATCGAAGCGCCTGCTTTAAATAAGCTTTCAACTGAACATCCAACTTAAAATTATCGTTTACAAATGTGATTATATTGAAATCATTACTTTCTAAATTCTTTAAAGAAAAAAAATTAAGTATTTCATCCATTGTGAAGTTTAAACACCTTAATATCAGAAAAATGTGCAAAAATGGCCACAGGTTAAACTTTCATTGGATTGAAGCTGACAAATGTTTCGCTTTAACTGCTTACATCTGCTTTTAATAAAATTCTTAAAATATGATCCATAAAAATTTATCTCCATTCAAAAACTGTCAAAAACTCCATTTCTTCATGATTATCTCTTTGTAGAAGTCTACCCAATGTAATCCAATTTCAGGTGGAGGGTTGTGAATTAACAACAATGGCAAAGTTATTCAAAGGAATTTCTTCTAAGTGATCACTGGCATACACGTTAATGCAGTCTAGATTGATCGAAATTCCGTGATCAGACATACTTAATTTGAAAAGTTTTCATTGGTGTAATGTGAATTGTCTATATTTATAGATTTTTAAAACTGCTTGGTGTTCTGAATAGATAATTAAATATGCAGCTTCTTGTAAGGCTGTATTAAACTAGAGTTGTATTTTCACATTTCCAGACTTCTCAGAAGACATGCTATCTTCCTGACTTGAAGATTGACTATCGAATGCAAAGAAACAATTACCATCAACGTAATTTGTACGATCAAACTGAAGGCCACTATACTGACCAGCGATGCCTCTACTAGTGTAGAGTAGATAATATGGTGATAGAAATTGATGGTTATTAAATTGAAGATTAATGGGCTTAATTGGTATAGAAACGTTGTTGACAGACAGGAATGTACCCCAATGTCATAACTTTTAAAATGATACGGGTTCAAAGAATAATCACCGTTAAATACTTCACTGGCTATGAAACAGATTATTACTCTGGACGGAACTGTGGACATAAATACATTTTCTTCAACAAATGATTGATTGCCACTAGGCATTGCAAAATATTTAACTTCTGATTTTTTGTACGGGTATCTAGCAGAATGTCCATTTTCTGATAATCTTTGATGCAATAATATTATACTTGGATACAAAATCTGTTTTCTTACAAAAAAGCTTGCATCCAAGAATTTAACACGTGCATTTCAAAGGCAAGCTGTGGTATCAGTCTTAACAGATTTTCCGAATAAGCAGAAAAAATTCGCAACTCTGGTCAGGCTGATTCCTACATTTCTATGATTTAAAATATATCTTTGCTTATTTGTCAAATCAAATCGAAGTCGATCAATTAGTTCTACAGATGATGACAATGTTATGAATTGCTTCCGCCTCTTGTAACCTAGGTTAGAATCTTCCGCTGTCTCACCATTTGTGTCATTATAATAAAGTACACAGGGTGCTTGTGGGTTTTTGTAATCGCTTCTATAACTTGGTTTCAATCGTTGCTCGATATCCACAGCAATTATTACTGGTGGAAACTGTTTCGTTATTTATCGTTATATCGCATTGAGAAAATAGAGAGTGCAGAAACCAATTTACAGGAGCTACTTCAGTATTTGCATGTAAATTACTACCGTCATGATTTACAACTATGATATAAATGAATCTGATAGATCCAAATATTGTGTTGCATTCCCAATTATTCTCAACTCAATTCTAGCATCAGTGTATTGAATATAAATCAACGGCTTATGTTCCGCATACAGACTGTAATCAACCGTCGTATCCGTCGACGGGATGGAAAACAAGTCACAATTTCCACTTATTGAAGGATTTGAGAGTGAATGCATTAACGATATTGTGAAAATATCTGTTTTTGTTCTTGAAGCTTTTCGGATCGATGTTTTGATTTTACAATTTCGTTGGGTTTGGATTTGCCCTTGAGTTTGGATGTAGTTTTGGCTTTCGGGCGACTGTTTTTTTATTTGGATTTTACGCTTGATTTCCTTGAAATTGTATTTTTCACTGATGAAGTAATTGTGCACTTTCTTACCCTACGAGTGATTGTACCACCAGTTTGATGAGATGTGTCTATATTTTCCCTAATCTTTTTTAGTAGCTGAAGTGCATTGGATTTTAACGCTGCTTTCATGTCTGTTCTCCC
>JAAXYV010000166.1:0-14769 GCA_036851875.1 Novacerus sp. FZ-2019
GGGTAGGTTTTGTTGTAATGTTATTTGTGAACGGCCCTTTATACAAGTCACGAGACACAGAGGTGCACTCAAATTGAATTTTGGCACCCGTAGCCTACCAAAGAGATGGATAATAGTATTCAAGAAAGAAATATAATAGCAATATTAACAATGCATAATATGATGTGCTTACTTCAACCATTGAATGGGCAAGTAAAGCTGGAATAGTAATTGTAGTAACTTCATTTAAACATGCTGTTTTTAAAATATTTCGCAGCCCCAAAATTACTGGGTGTCTTGAATTGATATCCGCTGTAATTCAAAAGATCAGGTAATGCTAGTAAATTATGAATTGAAAAATCCTTGCTAAATTGGTTTCAAATTATACTTCTATTTAAAGACTGTTGATGAGCTACTAAGTGAAATACTACATGGGCTCCGTTCAAGTTAGAATGTCTTGTTACTACGAAATCCCCTGTTTTCAGTTCCGCTGGGCGAGACTCTAATTGCGTTTCTAAAGCGTCGAAGTGAAACTCTGTAGTCTGGTGTGTTAGATCTGATAACTCTGTAAAATACAACAATATAATATTAATACCACAGCCTCTGTACAAAATCATATTAACATGCGGTATTACAGGATAGGTAACGTAATATAATATGTATGCTCATCAACTAGTTACTTATTTGCTTTATATTTATTTACACACCTTTGGCTACACCTTTGTATGTTGACATATCCGGATCTGTCAATACAACTACTCCAGACAGATCCGTTGAATAAAGTGATATAGCCATTTGAAGTCTCTGTGGACTGATTTCTCTAGAACTGTTGACAGAAATATTAGCATTTCATCACACCGTATATATTCAAAATGATTCATTTTGTCTCATAACCTTGCCAAATGAATATCAATTCCAGTCCTACCTTTCATTTCTAAAACGTAGAAACTCCATAGGATGACAGCATAATAATCGAATATTATACATTTGTTTCATTTGAGAGCCAAGGTGAATTGTGAAACTTTCTTGCAGTAGTGACTCTTCTCCTGAGGGATCACGGCCAGAGTCCTCATCGCCATAGCTAATCATTAAAGCGTCGTCAAATCGAACAGAATGCTTCTTTTTTAACCCTTTTTCCTTATTCTGAATCTGTTCCTCAGTTTCAATGAAATAATCTTGATACGTTTTGACTACCCAGTCGCGATATTCACGTTTTTGCTTGGCATTCTCGCTCTCAATCAAGCTTTCCCATCGTGTTCTTACCAAATGAGCGTCATCGAAATGAATTGAAGCCAATGTATTAACATCGGTCGTACTGTTATTCAGGTTTAGTGAAGCTATCGCACTAGTCATTTCCATACTCTGTCTAGATCAACATGAAAGGTTAAAAAAATTTGAAATTCTAATTCTTTACTCCATATATATAACACTTTGCATGCACAGACAATTAACATAATGTACTTTTCATTCAAAGCATCAATTTCCTGATTCTTTAATCTGTGCATTTCCCGAATGGCTGAGTTCAGTGCACTCTCCTTTCTTAGAAGTATCCCCAACATTGGCGAGTGAACAAGGGAATGATATGCTTCTGCAAAAACTTCGTCGTCACCGACTACTTCCGGTGGACTGTATTGGAGAGTTTCCTTTAAAAAGAGTAAAATTAAAGGAAACATTTAATATTGTATACTTTTTAGGGGTGAAAATAGAGCAGAGTTAAATCATACAAAAAACTGATTCGCAGAAGAAGCGATTGTTAACAATTTGATTCTTATACAAAAATCAAGTATTCATATATTTGTATTTATTTATTCACTTGCTTGCTTACTAAGCAAAATCTTTTGATCTTTGAATTTACATAAATATACAATAGCAAACAAAACAACATGTCAACATCGAAGAAACTTTACTGCTGTGATAGCATTTAATTTATATATATATGTGATAAATAGCTTCTTTATTTAACCTACGTCTTTGAAAGCCTGTTCCCACGCTTTCATATTATCCTCTGTTTTTTCCTCGTCAATAACAGCAGCTTCAACCAAAAAATTAAAGTTCTCCCTATCTACAAATTCCCGCAACTTGTCTTCAACTTCTGGAAACAGTAAACAAAATAAACTAAGCTTAAAATATTAACAGGGCATATAGTCGTTAAATTGTTGTGTGAATAAATTAGCAATCTCCTGTAAGATTTAAATATAGGTACCTTTCTCAACCAAAATAGGTAAGTCAAAAGAAGTTATAATAAGTTGAGCCAATTCTGGAATCATCATCTCTTCAAACGGTACTTTCACAGGTATTTCCATTTTCAGTATAGAATCCCGAAGTTTAAGTTCCAAATAGAATATCTTTTCTTCAGTTTTTTCTTTCGTCTCCATTGTATTAATGGTTTATTTGTTAGTATGTGAAGAAAGAAGAGTGGTTTACATAAAGACCATCTACAATACCACTGATGTCACACACAAACACCTACAAACAACAAGTGAAATTATAATAAAATTAAACCTGGCACTTTTAAACATTCGTGTCGGGCTATGCAAAAGTACGACATAGGGCAGGTAATCACACTAAATCTAGCGTAAATGTCTATCCCATTGCAATACCACAGACCTGATTTCACAAGGGGGTGGTGTGTAGTAGTGAGAGTAGTGTAACATACCAGAACTCACGTGCAGAACCCGTGTTTTGTATTTGTGTTATTTATAAGCATTTAAAGTACACCAGACTTCATAATTTGTCAAAATAAAAATCATTATTCGACTAACTTACCAGAAATTGAGTGATTCGTATTTTGCAAACTCCGAAGACAAGAATAAAGTTTGTATTTTGTAGTGATCTGCCAGTAGTTTTGAATTGATACGGCGGCAATTGTTTTCTCTTGGGGAAATTACGTTTATGCACATATAGATGCCGTCTCATGCTTTTCTGTGATGTGAATTGTGATTTAGAAACAAAGCATCTGCCTAACTTAGAACTCGAAGAAAGCACCAATTTACTGATAAAAAAGCAGTAAATTTTCATGCTTGGGTATTGTCAGTAAACCGAGTATGCTTTAAAGTCAGAACGTTTCAGAAGTACTATAGTTAATATCAAATATTGAAATTTGACGCTTATTTGAAAGGCTGTACAATGCCAAAAGTTATATCTGCCATGAAGCAGAAAATGAGTTTCATAGCTAGAAAAGATATAATAGAAGAAGGTGACACGGTCATCCTTTTTTTATCGGTTAACTCATTATACCCCTTGGAAGTGGTGAAGCACATAAAAAATCGACATGGGCATCTTGTAGAGAACAAATTCCAAACAATTTACGGGGTTTTGAATGTTATGGAATTAGTTGGGAAGAAGTACGGATGCAAAATAAATTTGCCCAATGGTTGGGCTCATGTGTTACATCCTTCTTGTGAACTATGGACCAAAACACTCCCTCACCGAACTCAAATTATCTACACGCCCGATATCAGTCTCATCATCTTTGGGCTGGACCTCGCCCCGGGTTCTATCGTTATCGAAGCTGGTTTGCTCTTATTATCCCATATCTCACAATATCTATCTTACTATCTATCTATAATGCTTTGTATATAAGAACCCTTTGCTTTCTTTTCTTTTGATGATTTTGCGATATCGGTTCATCTACCTGAGTGATCTATAAATGCTCAGAGTTCATAATTCATATTTCACATGCATAGTTAACGATGGAGCCAAACATGTGATGAGAAATGATTCCTTATAAAATGAGCTACTATTCTCTATCTCTAATCCACAGGTTGAATTATAGATAAGTAGTATTACATTTCTCTCCTCTTTTTTTCTCTTTACATTATTACAGTTTTTACTACCTATAGCTATTGCATAAACATGCCATCATTGCATTTGTTAAATCTCATTTCGTTTGACTTCTCCACAGGAACAGGAAGTGGTTCCTTGTCGCATGCCATCATCAGAACTATTTACCCAACTGGCCATTTGTTCACCTTTGATTTCCATGAGAAAAGAGCCGAAATGGCTCGCGAAGAGTTTGAGGTGACTACCCACTACCAATTTATACAATAACTTACATTTTCCTCTCTGTAACTTTACTTAGTTTATTATATAACTTGCATCAATTTATGCCCTCTCCATGAAGTAACAGCGGCAGAAAAATGACTCTTAACTTACGACTTTTTGAACTGTAGAGCTTGTAAATATATAGACTACAGATATAAGATGTTTCACTTCACTAACTTATTCTTGTAAAATTAATAATATGCTGCAGAAACACGGCTTGAGTCAATGGGTTACTGTGGGCCATAGAGACGTGATTTCGGACGGGTTCAATGTAGGAAAACCAGCAGATGCAATATTCCTGGATCTCCCCTGTCCGTGGGAAGTCGTTCCACACGTTCAGCGCTCCTTGAAACGAGGTAAATTTACTGTTTTTACTTTACTCCGCTCCTTTTCTGCTACCTTTAACTTCTTTTAATCTACCAACACCAAACAGCCTTGTTTACCTCTCTCCCAAGACACACTCCGCATACAAAATTACCCAAATTCAAACTTCAAACTCTAATAAATGAATCCAGAGATATTTCTAAACGAAATTGCCTCTCTACCTATCTTGTTAAGTGTACATATATTTCTATGCCGAAATGACCTATTCATGTTTTTCTCTAACAAGTAATACTATTAAGTCAACTCAACGTGTCCACACAAGAGTGGTTTGTTTGTTGCAATAATATTTTAAATGTACGTAGGTATGTAAATGAATACAAGAAACCAAGAAGAAACAAGGCATGCATTCTTTGTAATAATTATTGTAGCTACTTTTTTCTATCAGTTTATATGGCGGCTCTTTATGAAGACGTTTGTATAAACTCTTTTACAATTACAATTTGTTGCAAAGCCAGTCTTCTTCATACCCCCATAATATAATCTTATCTCATCATGTAGGTACTCTACTTTAGATTGTATTGCATTGCCGTATGTATGTGCTTGTGCCTTAGCTCAGATCAGCCTATGTATGTACAGTACCTAAGTGCTTATTGCGCATACGTTAGCATTCCTTAAGAGGCTGATAATACTCTTATAGTCTAGCACCATTCAAGCAAAGAAATGCCATAACCAGTAAAAACATTCAGGTCGAATCCAGCGTCGGATACTGTTAAATCTGTTATTTGAGTGAATGGATTTTCGAGTTGGACCAAGAGTAGCAAACCAGACGTTGAAATCAAAGCACTGCACTGACGTCTGAATACTAATGCCCGAAATTACTTGGTCAATGTGAGAAAGTGGCTTGGTATTATGCTATATACATACAGTTGAATTTTGAATTGTGTTGTGAGGAGCGGAGTCTCCATCATTTTTCAACCAGTGAGAGAAGAATACGTCCGACGTCCATACAGTAATATGAAAGATCGGATGAAACGGACGGATGTCTATTCTACTCACCGCTCCCCACTCAGCTCAGGTCTCGCCAGAGAAAACTGACGGGCTAACTGTCTAACTGTGGGCAGACGGCTTGACTTAACCTTCCGTCTAGAGACATACATAATATTACAATGCATTGCTGAATAGCATAGCATAGTACATATAACATAACATAAGACTCACGCATATTATCTAGGAACGACTCTTTGGATGGAACTTGAATGGATGTAGGAAAAGAAACTAGGTATGTTCAGAATGAAACACATAGTTGAGTAAGAAAAACTAGTGATGATGGCATCCCCCATCACCATTCATTAGTAAATAATTTGACTATCCAAATTACCGTCATTTTCCAAGTGAAAAAATCCTCAGATTGTCCGTCACTTGAGAGATCTTTTGGCTTTGGGACTGGCTTTTGCTTTTACTTGACTTTGGCTTGCCTGGTGTATTATGTTACCTATAGCGATGTTGATGGCTCTGTCGGAAAAATCTTCCATCAAATGTACTTTTTACTGAAAGACTCATCTTGTCTGCAAAACTTCATCTTGCTTATGATGAGCTTGAGCTAAACTCTAACTCTTACTCTCTTCTCTTCAGTTCAGTCATTGTCAGTGAGTCAAGTGAGTCAGTGCTTATTTTCAAACTGGCTTCACCTCTGCGTTGACCTCGGATTTGAAGACATATCATTGACACACACTAAATGACGAGTACGACCAGCAAAAAATTCCTTAGGACATCCTTCTTTTCTATATTATCTTTTCTATCCTTATTAAATCCGACATGAAAGAATTACTTTTTCTTCCAAGTCTCCTTTAGTAGTAATTTGAATTTGAATGTGAAGAGACTCATAGTAAGGGTATTAGTATATAGGAAGGTAACTAATATCTACTAGGTACACTACACCAGGTATGCATAATATGCACCTATGCAATGCACTATTAAAGCATTAAGCAATGATCGTTTGCATCTATCTACATCTACACTCTACAGTGCAGTGTCTCTAATCCCATTGTTACGTTGATTATGAGTGAGTATGTATATAGTTAGGAATTAAATCCTCGATCTAAATAATTCAGCTTACACCAAATTGCTTACTAGAATAAGTATATACATACTTTGTATCTGTGGAGTGGAACAACTTTCGGCTTTTTACCTTCAGGTTTTTTATAACGCTTTTAGCTGTCATCATGTCAAGTTTATTAAATTCTGGAGCTGAAACTTTGCTCAGACTAGGAGCAGAGCAGACTATAACCTATACATACAGTACAGGACTACTACTAATTAGCTTCTGATATTGTCAAAAGGAAGTGTTGTTTATGAAAGAATTTGGGCTTATGATGGTTTTAGCTTTAGACACTTCATTTGCAGGATGACTGACTTTGTCTTTTTGGCTCTGTATATTATACTGTAAGTTAAAAATGTAAACTTACCACATAATACTATAATATGGACAATGGATGGACTATAGACTGCATGGAACTGACTAACTGACTGAGTGAGTGGACGATACAAGTGATGTAGTATAGGATAAGAGAGAACTAAGAGAAGATTACCGATTTGTCAGAAGAGAGTATATACCTACTGAAATCATGCGTGCGTATCGATCTTCATGAAATTTTTCGTGAAAAACATATTCCAGCTACACCCATATCATTTTCCAGATTAAAATCAAACCTCTTAAATCATGCTATTAAGAAGGTAGGGAGGGTCATAGTACTAGTAGGTAGGTAGTTAAAATCCAGTATTGTACAGCCAGTACATTACATTACACATAATATACTATGAACAACAGAAAACAGTAAAGTACAGATTCGAGAAGATATGACGGTTCTCTAAATCTCTATATACAGATTCTCTCTCTCAACTAACTTCTAACTCAACTCAACTGTACGGTCATCATAAAGTAACTACGTTCACATACCTACATAAATACACGATTGAAGAACAATGTTCGGTTCAGCATACGAATGGGCTGTTGATGATGTGCTTTACTGGTTGGTAAGTTGTAGGTTGGTTTTGATTTCTGGCAAAGTCTGTGTTGTATATTGTAATTCGATTCGAAATCTAGTGCCTGAGCTGCTTATAGTGGTTTCCTTCGTTGGTTCTTGTATTCTATGTTTTGGTTATACATGGAGTCGAGATGTCGACGGACAGTATAATATGTATGCTCACATGTAGGTAGGCAGGAAGGTAGGGATTACTTATTGCATACCTACATAGTTGTAATGCAATTATGATTACTACACTGCATGTGTAACTACATAGTAGGTATACTTTCACAATTTGGTGAATTATTGGATATGTTTGTGGCAGGAAGACTACATACAAGAGATAGTATATAGAGGCAGTCAGTCTTGACGGAAATATTATAATAATCTTTTAAGTGATAGGGTGCGCCTTCCTTCTGATATGAATGACGTATAATTTAGGAGTCAAAATCAGATCAATTGACTTGACTAAGTATTTTTTAGCAAGTAATAAACCACTGCAAAGCCAAAGCCAACGAAAAGATAAGAGGACCTTTCTCTCTATATAGGCTTATTGCAGGAAGAATGTTTTGTCTGCTTGCTTGCTTACTTGCTTGCTTGCTTAAGTCTTAGTTCAGCTTTGCCGGTGAGATATCTGAACTTGCGGGAAGATACTTAGATAGATACGGAATTATTATTTTGTTCTATGTTCCTGTTATTGCCTAAGCATTGTAGAATAGGTATACTACAGAAAGTAAAGTCATACTCAACAGCAATATTTTCTCTGAGTATTTTTTTGCGCTAACAATAGGTAAGATTTGAAATGAGATTGTCTATGTTTTTTATGCTTTGAATCATATCGTATCGAATCACAGTGAGAGGAGTGAATTGGATTGAAATGGCTATAGATTATCCTTTGCTTTGCATTTTTATATCACTTTTATTGTGATATCTGTATATGCTGCGTAGGATTATATTGCTTTACAATTACAATGCATATTTATATAGATATCATAATACTCTATAGTTGATAGTACCGACTGCAAAAGTCAACTTAAGATTACAATTTAAATACAAAATATCACTATCAAAGTAACTATGCATTATGGAGTCTCTGACATTTTAAGTTATCTATGAGATCATCGGTTGACCTGACTTGACTAGTATAAATGCTGTAGTAAGACTAACTCACTTGACTTGAATTGACTATTGCTGTAATATGAGTGTATCCTATCTGCGCACTCGTGAAATTGTACTCTAGATTGCTTTCTTATTCATATTTGAACTCATGTCCGCATGGGATTGTAGATTGTGCAATAGACTATAACTATAATGGTGAAAGCCAGCCAGCCGGTCAACTCCCAATTCTCATGCTTTTGAATTGAATTGAAACTCTCTTGGCAATTGTTTATTTTTATACTGCAATTTTATACTGCAACACTGAAAATTAGTGTATATATTAAAAAATTAACTGTAATCTAATCCAATGCAATCGAAATCCATAACCAAAGGAAATTGAATAAAAAGAAATTTTATAGTCAACATGCGTTTCATTTACTGGCTTAAAAGTTGCTTAAACATCTTAACAGCTGGAAGGTGGGACGTGTTTTTTGGCTGACTTACAATGCTCTTGTCCTGTGTTTGTCCTGTGCTGTTTGTAAGTAAGTGGTTGTACGGGGCTGTGGCTGCTTGCTTGCTTGAACTGAGTTGACTTTAGCCATGTCGGAAAGTGTATATGAAAGCTTTGGCAATGAATTGTAGAATTGTTAAATGAACCTTAGTTCTTTTACTTTATACACATCAGAATGGTATAGGATATAGAATAGAATAAATAAATGTTAGTTTTATACTTTACATTGCATTACTTACATGCCTACATTTGTATGTACATTAAAGTTAGACACTCAAACATAGAATAAGTACACATAGGAGGAAGGAGTTCATATAGGTACGTAAGTACAAAAGAAAGATGAGGCGCAAACACAGGGCATTACATACGTGGATGAGTTGCTTGATTTGGCGATAAAAGAGGCGTTAAAACCAAAAAATTATCGCTCATTGTTGTAAAGCAGCATTTTCATGTAGTTTTTCTCAGCAGGCCCGGCATTCTCATTTCGTACTCGAACTCTTCCCTCTCTGTTCAGTTCAGTCTCTATCGAACAAATGGCTTTGTTCTTTTTCGTAAGTTCAACTGAATGCATATATTCATCTTAGTTGTGTGTGTAATACATATGTAGGTAGTTTGTATGCTCCGCATAGCATGTGTTGTGTTGTAGTAATTGTACTTAAAGTGGGTGCATTGGCTCGTTGGCAAGATCCCTTCCTTTTTTAATGTAGTTAGTTGGCAAGGAAATAAATGTAAGTAACGTAAAAGTGTAAGTAAAGTAAGTGATGTGATGTGATGTGATCTGAGAAAAGGGCAGTTTAGTTTGAGCTTATTTACGCATTTGCTGAGGAGTTGAGTTGCTGCCTTAAATCTTGACTATATTATACTATGAGACTAGACTCTAGCTTAGCTGCGTGTTATTATGCCTTAACCTGGCCATTTCACACTGGATACCCTGTTCACACATCTATAAAGAATTTTTGAGCTGAAAGTCTCTAAACCACTTTGGTTTTTTCCTCACCCGGGAGCCGGTCTAATTACGCTTGTCTGGGCGCTTTTAATTTTCTATGCGTCCACTATTACAACTTCTACTGTAATAACCAGAATAAAAGCAACCGTCTCATTCGAGACTGAAACGTATAAACTGCTAGTTGTTGTGAGCATGTTGAAGTTGAATTGAAGCTACACAATAGATCAAGATCAAGATCAAGAAAATATCAGAGCTATGAAAGAATCCAGTCCAGTTGTAAGTAGTTGAAGTTGAATTATCTTGGGATGAAGGAAGGTATAACAAGAAAGAAAGAAAGAGAGAGAGAGAGAGAGAAAGATGAGATTAAATGATTCCCAGGAATTTTATATCATCGGTACTTTATGCATATAGTGCTTGGCCTGGCCTACTTAACGTGTCTAAAGTTGCCTGTTATATATGATTGGACTGCCGCTTTTTGGGTGTTCTCCTTGTGTGGTTTACATAGCATTACTCAAGTCGACTAGATGTTTAACAAGAGCAGAGAAAAAGGTGTAAAAATAGGCCCTAGGTAAAGGACCCTATGGGCTTATAGCCGTAAGGAAATTCAGAGCACGTGCCACAATTGAAACGCCTTCCGTAAAAACAAAAACCAAGCATAGAAGAGCATAGGGAAAAAACACTTACTTACATGTCCAGCTTGGGCTTGGCCCTGTGGCCAAACCAGATTTACAGAAAACAGAGAATCTGCAGGCGAGGTGGAAAATAAAAAAAAATATACCCGATAATAATAATGCAAGGACCAAGAAGCGAGAGCGAGCGAAGGAACGAACTAGGAGGATACCAAAACCAACCTACAACACAACATCATTCTACATACAACCTACCTTTAGCTTACGCTCAGACTTAAACCTACCTTCTTGATGTGAAGAAAAAACTCGCCAATGATTGTAATCATTCGTCGCGTCGTAAAAATGCTTATTATGCTTAGACCTACTCTTAAGCTATAAGAATTATGAGATAGCTTTTCGGATTTTTTGCATAATTTCCCTCAACTCCACTTTACTCTTGCTCTGCACTCTTCGACTTTATTCCTTTTCACTCTTCTTCGTCTTCTTCTTCTTGCCTCCTATACTTTGCTATGCTATGTTATGTTAGTGCTTTTTTACGTTTTATTCTCAAACTTTATTCACCACCACAGTACAACCATTTACTCTGCCTGTCTCAAATACTTATTGTTGTGTGCAATACTTACTTAAAGCTAGGAACTAAGAATTATGACTTATCTCTAAGTTTACTTACTCTGTGGCTACGGGTACGTACTGAGAACAGGCTACAGCTACCCTACCTACCCTACCCTTGCATTTTCCTTGCTCTGTAAGTCTACACACTACGCTCTATAACATAACTACAGCTGTATCTCTCTATATGTATGAAGATGCGGAATGGAAGTACCTTACATTACCTGGCCTTACCTCACCTCTCTATTATAGGTATCGTTATCGTAATCGCCTAATGTAATGTAATATTGCTATATAATATAATAAGCTAACTTAACTATTATGTGCGAAATTTGAGTGAATAGACATGAACATTTTTGTTTGAAGTGCTTATATACTTACTATGTACAGTTTAGTTAGATGCTTCATGCTCCATTCAATGCTCACACATAACATCTTACCTATCTCTGCACACACAAGTACAGTTTATAGCTTCATATCATATCACACAAATATTATACCCAATCCCACCCCATTGAGTCCTTTTCTCATATCTCTCTTTCTCTCTCGTATATTATATATCATCACACTACGGTCAACTCAGCTCAAACTGTTTGTGATTAGCCAACTTAATTTTCTATACTGGATACTGAATGGATACCCATACCATGCAATCACCATGCTATCAAACTTTCAATCCTAGAAAACCAATCCCAACGCTAAAGTTAAGCTAGTCTATAAGCTAAAGTCTATCTATCCATATTCCCCAAATGGCTTTCTCGCATCATGTAAATCAGACTATGGCTATGACTATGACTATAGTACGATAGGTTGTATTGTGCAGTAGGTATTTCTTTATACTTTTTTTTAGTTTCATACGTAACATAAAGCATTGTCAATCGGAAGAGTGAAATGAACATTTTATGTAGGTAGTAAAGAAAATTTTGACCCGAGCCGTGTTTGATGTAAGTAAGGTATATAAGTATTGGTTGTAATTGTAAAGTGAAGCCAGGTATGCATGAAAATGGATGTAGGGAAGAAAGAGATAGAGAAATATTATGTATGAATAGTGAGTTAAAGAAGTACGATGATGATACTTGCCGCGACCTAATGTGATTATCCATCCGCCTTAAGATTGCGTGCTCTGGGTTCCTTAGCGTGCTCATTGCCTCTTCATTTCACTATTTCTCCGATCCCTTTACACTTACACCTTTACACTTTGAAATGGATGTATGTATTGTGTGGATTGTGGTGTGAACCTGTCTTCCTACACTAATATGAAACGAAGGAGGTTGTTTAATAAGGAAGTTATACTATGCTATAGTATAGTGTTTCTATTGTATGTTTTCACAGGTGGTAAACTCTGCACATTTTCACCCTGCATTGAGCAAGTGCAGAAGACATGCGAGGCTCTGAAGAAGTCCAATAATTTCATCATGATCAAAACACAGGAGGTGCTCCAACGCTCATTGTCCATTCAAACACGTACAATGATCTCATTGGACTTCAGTGTTGGTGAAACAGACGGAAGTAGAGATAGTAATAAACTGGGCCCTATTAAGAAAGACCCTTGCAAATTTAGAACGATGATGCCTCCCATGCAAATGCCAGGTCATACGGGCTACATCACGTTTGCTACTTTCATCCCTCAGTCTCCTATTCTCATTCCATTACAATTGTCAAGTTGTAGTGAAGAATTAAAAGAATCCAGCAGCATAATAGCTTCCACTTCTACTACTACAACTTCAATGGCTACTTCAACAACGTCTTCGTCTAGTATGGAAATTGGAGCTCAGATTTCTCCCAGCCCAACACAAGAGGTTTCATCTTCATCAGCATTTTCATAAAAGAGCATTTATTTATTGCTTAGCATCATTATTATTACTTACATTATACATATTTCCATTTTTACAAAACAATTTGGCATTTATCTTATATCGTTTAAAACTCTTAGCAATCGTTTGGCTCAGTTCACCTCTCACACGTTTACAAATTCTTCACTTTACACTTTTACACTACACTATCATTATGATTACTTTTACTAACGATTTATTGCTAAGTATCAATCAGGTAAAACATCTCTATGCAGGCTTGGGTATATTTATGCTGATAGCTATGTACAAACATTTTACATGAGAATACCCATTCGGTACTTGTGCATTATTCTTTTGCAGGTAGTTATAATATTATATTATATTGTCTTATGTTATGTTATGCTATGTTCGCAGTTATGTACTCTAACTAACTGTACACAAATAATGATAATTACACTATTCCTAATTCTTCTGACACATTATTACAAAGGCCATAGCACGAGTTCGCTTTACATCCACATTCGCTGTTCGGCTCCTCTGTTTTCCTCTCCATAGCTCTTACAACCTCAACTAACTACAATCTGCTCTGCTCCAACTCTATGGTCCTT
Source organism: Novacerus sp. FZ-2019 (assembly GCA_036851875.1). Taxonomy (NCBI): domain Eukaryota; kingdom Metazoa; phylum Arthropoda; class Collembola; order Entomobryomorpha; family Tomoceridae; genus Novacerus; species Novacerus sp. FZ-2019. The sequence continues at coordinate 13,565 of JAAXYV010000166.1, forward strand.
GTTGGTGTTGGTCTACCTCCAAAACAGCAACACACTGCTGCATTGGCTTATTATGTACACAGTACATAAAGAAGCATTCTTTCATGTAAACGCGTAAATAAATTACAATTTATGCAATAAAAATATCTAAAAACCACATGTACCTTAAGCATATTGATTGATTGATGAGGCGAGGCGAATACCCATAGTCCATCCATTCACTATCTTATAAACATACACTTAACACTACCATTATTCTAATTTATAATATTCTTATTTTATTTGCTATATTTTATAATGTAGTAGTCTATCGTATAGTTAAGTAGTAGGTAGGTATGTCTGTCTGTCTGTACTGTAGTACAATACAGTGTACCTATACACATAACATTTAACTTAGTTGAGTGTAATTCATGAGAATATACAGAAACTTGACGCAATTACTATATTTAGGTAAGGTAGTATGTATTTATGTATTTGCATTTTCATTTCATTATCATTGCACTTTTGTGTGGACGGCTGGGATTCTTCCTTCGTTTCTTTCATCTTTGTTCTTATTACGACTAAGTAACTACAAATAAGAATTACATTACTACTATATACTACTATTATTAAAGCTTAAAGCATATTCCTCTGAAAAAGTATTAATATATACCTATAGTTTCTATGTGTAAACGTTATTATAATAGAAGGAAGATAATAATAATAATATAAAGAGATTGACAGGTTAACATATACCTACACAACATAGAATCAGTTTCTGGAAAAATCATTGCAAACATTGCATTTTCCATTGATACATTATTGTAAAGTAAAGGAGAGTAAAACTGGAAATGATATGAGAAAGAAAAACCTTGTAAATTTTGATTGATAGTAAATGAAAACATTCAAGTCATCTTATTTAAACATTTTATGTAGTTAATTTATACACTCAGAGGTACTTACTACTTATAGATGATGCTCCAAAGCTTCTTTTATTCCGGAATGGACACAAGGTAAAAAAAATGAGAAACATTTATCATCGACATCACAGGTAGGAATGTAATGTAATGTAGGTATGTATTTATGATGACTTTCTGTGAGTACCAATACTGTCTATCTATATATACTTCACCTCAGTAGCTCAGCTAAACAATGCCACTCTACGTCTGCAACTTAGTCACATAAGGTTTCATTCGCAGTTGGTACACACTACAGAATGAACAGGAGGACAGAGAGAATACACACAT
>JAAXYV010000167.1:0-14766 GCA_036851875.1 Novacerus sp. FZ-2019
TATGATAGGTTCGTTTTCTGTCGTTACCTTCCAAGCCAATGCTTTGCCGTGCTTCTCAAAATAAAAATGGGGTTAAACTGGGCAGATGCTCTGCCGACAGATACTGTGAGACTTTTGCTCTGCGGATAGATGCTCTGAGACGTTTGCTCTGCGTACAGATGCTGTGAGACGTTTGCTCTGGGGACAGATGCTCTGAGACTTTAGCTCTGCGTACAGATGCCATGAAACTTATGTTCTGCGGACATTTGCTCTGTGGACTATTGTTCTGAGAGACTTTCCTCTGTGAACTTTTGCTCTGAGGACAGATCCCCATCATATTCCTATCAAGAACTTACAACATATGTAGATTGCAAAGCTCGGTGTATAGTGAATATATTATTGATTAGGTTAAACATAGAGGATTAATTAAAGAATTTTAAAAGTCTTATGAAAGTATGTATTCAATTTTAATTGATACCTTATATTAAACAATTGTGAATTGTGACCTATTCGTAAATTACATAATAAATTATACAGGTTCTAGGTTACTTCTGAGTGGAATGCTATCATCGTGTGACTCTAATGGTTACAGTACGACACAGAAGTTGGAAGACATTGAATCTTCCTCTTTGCCTATATCATGGACAACCAAAAGTGTGAAATAGTATTGCCCAAACGTTTACGTATGTTTACTCCTTGTCAGATAATAGCTATTCTGGTCAAGGAGTATTTATGAATCAAAGTTTAGACTCTGGGTTTCGGGAATGAAGCAAGCAAAGCAGAGTAAAGGAAAGAACATAAAGTTTAACTTCCTGTTTCCACCAGGAAATAAAATTTTTAACCACAAGGCAGAATTTATATTAGACTTGTTATTAACATTGGATCCAACTCTACATGTTTAAGCTTGGAAACATACTTAATCGTAAACAACTGTTTTGGAGTATTTCTTTAAATTTAATTTAATCTATAGCAATAGTGACAATTGTGATAACATTGATGATTTGCAACAAATTCTTCGTAACTGAAATGAATTGGCAAAGAAATCGAGGGAAAAGAAATGCTTATATTTGCTACATGCAGAAGTAGTCAAAACAGTTACTAAAAGTTTTGTTCTTTCCGAGAAAGGAATGGTAAGAAAATTATTTATTTTTAAGATCTTTTCATTGATATTATACAAGGAAGAATTTTCTGATAAAGCACTGTAATGTTAGTTTTGGGGCTAGATTTGACGTAATTATATTTATTTTTAAGATAAAAATGGATTTACCCAATATCATGATGACTAAAACTATTTTAGGCATGTTGACGGATAGATATTCTAGAAGGAATGATGGATGTGTCTAAAGTAAGAACACTTGAATTGAAATCCATCCCAATTTTAGATTTGTTACATAAAATATAAATAAAATAAATAAATGGATCACTTGCTGTTACTTATTACTGTTTGTAGTTTAATGTATAAAATTACAATGCTACATTCATTGTCATTGTCAGTTTTCATAAATTGGCCGTCATTTCATTTCATAATACAGTCTAAGTATATCCCAATTTTTATACTGTCAGGAGACTTATGCTCTTCAACTACAAACCCAAACTCTATTATTGTGTCGTATGTAGTATAATATAAACTTTCGTTATTAATATTGTCTCAATTAAACTGTTGATTAAACAAGGAAGCACACTGCTAATTTTATAGATATTAAGTTTAAATTACCTTATCACATAGTTAAAAAAGTAGATGTATTGTTTATACGATTATACTTGAATAAGTATAACTTTGTGTATCGGATATTAAGATTAGTATTTGTAATATTGTTTTCAACAAGTCTATATTGGATCCTTGCACCACTATAGAATTTGATGTGTAATTCGTAAAATTCGTATGTAGTAATCGCGATTTGTAGTTGACAAACCTCTTCAAAGACTACAAAAATTGATTTGTTTTTGTTTAAGTGTGAGAGTGTTTAATGATCGTGATTCAATTCAATAACTTCGAAGAAATTAGACAAAACACAAAACAAAAGATTTTCCACAATAGGAGCTATTGGTCTACGGCATATTATACTACAGTACAGAAGAATAAGTTCTACATGAGTATTATTAGAAGTCTTCCTGTCGTGGTTGAGTTTTGATTCTGGTTTGGTTTTAGCAGTTTGGTTTGAAATCTGATTCTTGTTTTTGAACCTATTGGCGTCTGCAAATTATAATAATCCAGACTGCTAATTCTAACTTGAATTCAATGCATCTTCCAAACCAGACCCTGAGTGAGGTTAATTAAAATTACCTGCGTACTATATACTGTGCTGCTAAAGAATTTTAATTAACAATCAAGACTTCAATAGAATACAGTCAGAATAATAAATGTCGAAGCATAAATACATTTATGTACATAATATTATATTTATTGATGGAATATAGACTTCAGTACTATTGCCATGTATTGTGTATTATTACTATTTTTTACCTTATTTTTTACATCCCTATAATAAAAGCTAGTAAATCACTGCCCTGCTCTTTTCAACTTATTATATATGCATTCTCATATAGACTACTGACTACACTAAAATCGGGTTTTCAAGTGGTATAAACCGGCCACCAGTTATCAAGTAGGAGATACTTGAGTAAACCTCCCAAAATAAAATGTATTGACGTAAAAATTCCAAACAGACAACTTAAATCGCCATACTTATGAAAAATTAAATAAGTAGGATTATTATCATCGTTGGACGTAAGTGTTAGACACTAACTGTCGCTCTAGAAAAGTTCAAAAATAATTCATATAGCCTTCAGTTTTGCACACCTTAGTGGGTAATATCTGAAAACTAGGACAATACAAAACACTGACTAAAATCTTATGCCTTCTATCTTATGTAAAGCCAAATGCGGAGAATTGACAAACGATGAAGGGAATATTAAGCAAAGAGAGAAGACATCGGCATCGACACATTAACCATATATATAGTCACCTGCCCGGGACCGGGACTCATACCAACCCAATAAAAACAAATCAATAAAATACATTATTACTATGTATACCTTTATATTATACCTACTATCCCTAACCGGGCTAACACACTGCAGATTGACTGCAGTGTGTAGCAGTCTCAGCTTTTGATAAACAGCAGATATTATTTAATGATCTTTCCTCCGCTGTGTAGTGTATATAGGTAACACGTAATTGCATCTTGCCTTCCCTTGCATTGATGTTAGGTAGTTTGATCTGATATTGATAGCCTGAATAAATGAGAATTGTATTGCAGGCAAAGCATATAGGGAGAGATGATAATAATATGAATTAAAGGTTTACCTTTTGATTTTGCACCTGAAAACTCAGCGCTTTCTACCAGCCGCCAAATCAACTCATTGGACAATCCACATGCTACTGTCTGTGCCAACTTTCTAAAGCAATAACTTCAGTGCAGAAAAACTTGTCTAATTCTTTAGATAAGTTGTAATAAGTGTGAATGTAAAATTGCATCCTGCGATTTGTATTCTTCTGAGATGATCATTGTATGTATTGACTATATGGTTTAGATAGAAGAAGAAAAAGAAGAGAATTTTCTTTGCATTTACAATTGAAGTGAACATTGGTTAGGGTATAGTATAAGCGGCTAAGTAAAAGACTTGATTTTATGTTGATGACGGTAGGCAGGAGAAGGGAGGTATATTCTATGCTGCGAAGGATTATTTAGGTTAGGTTGGAGTTGGAATAGACGATGTTTTTTTGGATACATGTATATTATGTATTGACTAGACTAAAGACTAAACTAAACTACGTACGTATATGCCTTCCTCGGCTCTTGTCTTGTGACAGTGATTGCTAACTAACAACCAACATCACACATTCAACATTTACATTTATACATAGGGAGACTACTTGTTCTTAGGATTGTAGATTGTGATTGTACTGTGCTATACTGTAGTGTATTATAGTAAAAAATAAATTAATTCATATTGCACACAGTGCAGTTGCCTTTAGCACACTTGGCAGTTACAGAACAGAACAGAACACAAAAGTACAACAGTCATCTCATTCATTCATTCCCGATTCCTACTCTTGTTGTATATAATTAATAGTAATCCCGATTCAAGGTAAAAAAAAAGATTGGAGCACCAGAACCTGAAAGAATATCGAAGCCGTATAAATGAGACATTTGTACAAAATTGTTCATAAAAAAAGTACAGTTTCTTAGGAAAGAGGCCTTCTGCAGTGAGTGATTACGTTTGACTTTGAACATCGTGATTTTTCTATTTCTGATTTACCACACCACTCATCTCACACTAAAACACCAATTTTGGTCAATATCGGTTATTTTGTGATGATAGTGACAGTATGATCGGATTAATCATATTGAATAAATTAAACATTATTTAGTTGCTGCTTAAGAAGGAACGACAAGACAGGATTGAACGAATTGTTGGAGTGGTGACGACGGTGACTGAGGACACTACAAGGGATACGACCAACTCAAAGTACTAATCTGTAATTTAATAAATTTGTTTTAAAATAATCATTGGCATCGCATAATTTTTAAGGTCAAAATTACGACTTGGTTTAACTTGGAATTTTAAAATTTTGTATTTAAAGGTAGCTGTTCTGAACTGTGAATCTGGCTTGCATTCAGATTAAATTAACGGAAATTTTCGCCTCTTTGATTGTTTATTTATATACTTTAATAATTTATTACAATCCAACGAGGGACAACGACGGTCTATTTACATTCACACTTGGCGTCGACACAGCTGTATTTATGGTCTAGTTAACAAATCTAATTGCCTTATCGCCTCCGTGCCCTCCTGTTTATAATAATTCACGGATTCTCGGGGAACCAGCGTTTTTCAGTAAAATTTATTTAGATGGGGAAAATGGTTCTTCTCAATAGCAGCAATGTGGCCTTGTGGATCTGGGCTGCATTGGTGCTGTTGACCTTCTTTAATTTAGTAGCTACCGCAGAGGTAAGTCATAATAATAATAATATTATTGAATTCTGTGTAATTTATTTAATAATTTGTTAAATTGTTGATATTGCAGGGGCAGTATGACAACACCCGATGCAAATGTATTTGCCCTGATCCGCAAGTTGTGATCAACTCAACACAGGTTGATAATACATCGGAGTCAACTGACCGAAAGCTGTACATCAATAATGTCGAGAACCCGAGTAAATGGTAAGAGTAAGAAATATAGCTTTTTACTATATTTATTTCATTATTATGACCTTAAATTTGAATTGATTTCAGCACTTGTGACGACGTCGTTCTGCCGTTTGTGGAGAAACGATTTAATATGAATGGAAAACAGGGAGAATTTTGTCCAAGATGCGAGTGCAAGTATGAGAGTCGAAGCCTCACTATTATTAAGGTAACTATTATCCTATTATTACATCTTCTGATGATGACATGAATTTATTCAATTCTATCTAAATATCTAGGTTTAAAAGCGAGTAGAAATGGTATTAAACATTATGATAGGTAATTTCAATACGAATCTGTTTCGTGTGTCAAATAAGCAAACAATTTACCGTTTGATTCAATCCAACTTGATATCACTGATTGAAAAGTATCCAAACCTGAGAAAGTGATTAAAGTGCTGTATATTTATTAAGTTTGATTGAACAAAATTAATCCATGCATTATGTGTTTTCCAGGTGGTGGTGGTATTTGTCATTTGGATAGTCTCTCTGTTGATGATTTATATGCTGTTTCTAATGTGTTTGGATCCTTTGCTGAACAAGCGAATCAAAAGTTCAGCTTATCAGGAGCATCAAAATGAAGATGAGGTATTGTACAGAACTTTGATTCTAAGAGAGTTTAAGATTCAAGATATATCAAAAGATTGCACGTGTTTTTTGCCTTATCAAAGTTAAGCGGATGTGAATGAACACTTTTGAACCTGACACCTATACCCATTACAAAATTACATTGCGATAAAAAATACAATTACTTCTACTCAATTTGCATGGTTACCATAGCAACCAGTTTGTTTTCGTTTCTTGTTACCACAGCAACAAGGTTTTTTTGTTTACCCCTTCCCATAGCAACCAACGTACCTATTATTTCCGTTTAACATTGCACGCTGAATTAATTAAATGTTTTATTTTTGTTTAGTGTACCAACTAAGATGTGTTGGTTTATGATTTTAATTGTCTGTAAATTATTTGATGGAGTCGCTAAATATAAAACGTAGGCTTAACTTATTAACATATTATGAGTTGTAGCTTAAACTATTGCTTCAGCTGTAATTTCGGACATCTACTGTTGAACTTAATTTTGCTTTGAATTCGCTTCTTGCAGAGGCGGATTTATAAATTATTTTAGACGGGGTTTTAAACTACCTTTGATTTTTTTAATTTGCAAGCAAAATCTACCATTAATTTATATGTATAAAATCTATAAAATCAAATCCATGCCCCTATTTTTTAGCTGCGAAAGTATCAATTATTTATAATGGATGAATCAAAAGTTCCCTATGAACTGACATTAATGGATGAATGTAAAAGGAACGTTTTATTTTGTTTTGTAATATTTCCACCCGGATTCTGTCGAATTGTGTGTTGTTTGACCCTAACCCGGGTCAAACTTCAAATTTTACACACGGGGTTCGAACACAAAAACCTCCGTCGTAAATCCGCATCTGTTACTTGGGCTGTCAAAATATATTTAACACTCCATATTAACCTTTAGCGCGGAATAGCCAAAAAGTTAACAGTATTTAGTGACTGCATTAATTTTAAACCTCTTTATTTTATTTTCATAGCAACCAGCGTTCGTATCATGAATCTTAAACTCTCTAGGATTTGTCTATATATTTTTATTTAGGTTTTCTTAAAATTCTTAGGACGATTCCAATTCAGTCAGAGGAAGTCGAACCTCTAATACCATTCGTCTAGCAACAAGTACAGCTGATGGTCCTTCTTCAGGCGTTCTCAATAGAGTCGGAACAAGCACAAATAAGTGGAAGAGACAAGTCCTAGAACAGCGAAGGAATATTTACGATCGCCATACAATGCTTAATTAATTTCGATGCATAGCTTCTTTAATTCTTTAAGTCACATTAGACAGTAGACATTTAATTGTATTTCATGAAAAAGTAAATTACTTGCGTATTGAGGGAGTAAATGCCTGAGATAATTATTAGTAGGTATTAATGAATGCTGATTATTGCAAAAACAGCTCTATGGACTATACTCTCTACACTACCGAACAAATATAAGCCATTCAGATCGATCGAATCGAGCAATGAATCAGTCGCCAAATTACTTGGCTGATTTCATCTAACATCAAAACAGAACTAACACAAATAGAAAATGGAGTTATGAATGGCTCCTCTCCACTTTTCAAAAAGTCAAATCCTATTAGCTGAGTCGTACAAAAAGGTACCGTAAGTGCTGTAGATTTGACGGCAACTCACAGTAATTGAAACGCAGTTACTAGAGTTTGCTATAAAGATAAAAAATACTGGTCTTACAGAAACAAAAATTGTCTAACTGAAATGAACAATTTCTCTCGCTCCTCATGTCCCATATATTCAATTTTGATTTCATGTCTTTATTTTTGCTAGCTCTCTACTAGTTTACTTACACTTAAGTTTAACTTACTTATGACTGCATTTATTTGCCACAAGGAGAATTCATTAAAAAAAAATTGGTATATTATTACAATTATTCTTTCTCAGTCAGTTTACCTAATTACTCTGTAAACCTAATTTGTACTATAATTTTTTCCATTCTTATCTCATCCAGTCCCAATTTCATTTTCGGTATACAGTGTACACTCATTCATTTAATTTCTTTTTCATTGATATATTTACACAAAATTAACTTCTTAAGTTTAACATCCCACTTAAGAAAAGCCGAAACAACAACCGTAGAAATTTGAACTGAAACCAAGTGCTATATCACACCATCTCAGAAAACAGAAATCATTGTCCAGCCAGTCATCATAAGGTTACATAAGGTCAGGGAAATACATACTAAAAAAATGAGGAAACAATAATGGTTCATGTCATCGTATAAAACTATGCAATAGCAAACTCTGCTCATGCAGATTTGCTGTTAATAAGTAAAGTAAGTAAAAAATCAATATTTGAAATCTTCACTTGCTCTTAAATCTGTCTACGTGTCTCGTGAAAACTTACTTTATTCTGTAATTGTAAGACATGTAATTTAATATAACCTAACAACCAATGTGTACCTTTCGTATATAGATATTATGAATAATTGATAACTTTCTGATGTGTTCCTAGTATTGGTGAGTTGATAATTCAATAACATCAATTCATAGCCAGCACTTTTACATCACGATCACTTTGCTCATTATCTTCTACTTTTCACTATGCAAATGAAGAGTGCTTGTCATTGCTATTGTTGCTGTGTATGCATGCATTGACATTTTGTTTTTTAGATTCTAAGTGCAATTAACCTTGTTGTATTGTATTGCAATTATGATTGATAGGATCAAAATGAGAAATAAGTCCAGAATTGAATTGTTGCTGCTACTGGTGTGTGGGGTGGTTGGCTTAAATGTATCCTGTATTGTTGGTCAATAGTTCATATTATATAAGCATGACCATAATTTTGTTGACTATATTGCATTCCATATGCTGGTTTTGTTTTTGCTAGCGAATGGTTGTTAACTGAAATATTGGGAATAATATAATAGATATAGATACTCAGAATGTCATTGTAGTAATGCGGAATCTGTAGTAGTTTATTATGTTGTTATATTAATTGTAATTGTTATTTCTGAACCGTTGCTTGCTGAATGCATACATGCATGTTATAAAGAAATATAATAATTTTATGTATGACAGTGATGTGTCATAGTATTCATGAAAGTGTTGTAATTATGAATGAGTGAATAAGTTTGAATTTAAAAAAGAATCCAATAAATTGAACTTTGAGTTGTAAAAACGTGAAATGAAAACTGAGTTGAATTAAAATATTCTTTGTAGTATACTTTTATAAGATTACCTAACCAACCTCTTTAGGCTTCTAATACCAGACTATTTAATGTTTTAGTCTTAATTGGCACTTTCATTTACATTACCTTAGTAAACAGAACGGGACACAATTAAATGTAGAATAGTCATCTCATCTGTTCATTCCCGATTCATACTCTCGTTGTAAAAATTCTCGATTCTATGTAAACTGAAAGGTTGGAGTGCCAGAAACAGAGCGAGAACCTGAAAATAATGAGGCTAATTAACACTGTAGAAATGACGCCTTTGTACCAAATTATCAAATACAAAAAGTTCAGATTCTTAGGCATAGTGAAAAGGGATTTCTCCCAATGTTGAATACCTACCTTTAACTATGCACTTTTAATTTTTCTCTTTCCGATTTACCATACCACACATCTGATTACGTTCAATTTCTATTCTTATCCGTGATAGTGAAAGTCATCCTATCAGCAATGCTTTTGTAAGATTCAATACACAAAACAAGATTCAACTAAATCTTTACTTTTGCCGACCTTGACAGCATTACGGCAAGAATTACGACCAACTCAAAGTCCTCTAGAAAGTAATTTAATTTTCTTTTCGAATAATTATTGACGTAATCTTTAAGGTTAAAATTAGGACTTTGTTGGACTTGGAATTTTAATTTATAGCTCTTATATTCTCCTGGCTTGTAGTAACATTGGTTGGGCTACTCCATGGGACTATAGAAGTTTTGAAACCAACTAAATTGTCCCCGTTTCATCCAGGGCTTCAAAATACCTGTCTTCTCAGTTCTCAGTGCCGTCCGGCGAGAAGCTAGCAATCATGACAGCATTTTATAAGAGTAAAATGGATTCCAAAAATTAAACATGCTGTGGAAAAGACGACTCCGGATCCATTCAAACAGATTGGAATACTCCAGTATAACGCCTATAACGGCATACAGTTAGCACCCGTCTTTGCCCGTGTGTCTGCCACCCGTTCCATCCCATTGTTCAAAAAAAACCCATCAAAGTCGAAAATGTGACTTGGAGTCTAGCTCAGAAGGGGACAATATCGATCTCTGGCTGCAATGCTGAAGACTTAAAATATAATGCAAGGTATTTACCAGCAAAGCTACTAGTACCTCTATGTGAATGCGTCATCCATCTGCCTGTCTATCTGTGTACACCGTAACTCTTAATCCAATCAAAATGTTGAAACCATTTTTGGTCGACAAGTACTGAGGCTACGGTTACTATATGATAGAGTTGGCCATAGCATTGTTCCATATAGCCAGCAGCAGCTGTGCCTACAACAAGACGTATATTATAGAAACCATGCACTTCTCCTCTGTTTAATGAATTGAGGGACCAAGTGCCAAACCTATTGCTGTATATACATTATAAATGCATTGACTCTTTAGTTAATTTTGCTTTTTTGATTCCAGTACTATTAACCTTGTTGTATACTGTTATTATGATATTAGCAATAACGGTTGAAGTACTGCTGCTGGGTGTATTTTGATTGGTATTTGAATCTTGAATTGTTCGTCAATACTAGTTCATATCCAAAAGTACAACCATAATTCTGACCACCTATTGTATTGCACGTGCTGGTTTAAATATTCTCATTGACATTGCATTAATGCGGCTATCTGTAGTGTTTTATGTTCTATTAATTGAAATTTTTATTTCTGAATTGCTTCTTATATACTGAATGCGTGCTAGAAAGAAAATATAATTTACTTTATGACAAAGACGTCATAAAATTAAAGTTTAATTATGAGTGATTGAACTAGTTTGGGGTTATACTTTTCAGACGAGAATACAATCAGTTAAACTTTGTGTTGTAAAAGTTGAGATGAAAATTGAGTTAAATTACAACATTGTTTGTAGCATAAATACTTATACGATCAACTAACTTATTCCCTCAAGGTTCTAATACCAGACTATTTATTCTGGATGGGTTGTTGTAGGTATATATTATTGTACTCAGTCATGCATATATTTATATTAAAGCATAATATAGTAAATCTGTAGTACTGAATAAGGTTGCTTTCCAAGAAACATTCAACAATATGTGACATCTGATGACATAAAACTGGCAGATTTTCATGGAATAAAATGTTTTCATAAAATTCTGGATATAATTTGTATATATAGTGGATTGCATACATTCACTGCTTATGCTGTACATGAATTCGTTTGCCAAAACTATATTTCCGTTGTTGTAGTGCAAATATGAATCTGATATTCCGCCAGGTCTTCCTTACAGCCTAAGAGATAATTTTATTACCCATGAATTTAAGTTCAAATGTCTGCAAGTAAAATTATGCATTCAAAAATATATAGGGAGATATATTATATAACGTTGAAGCAGTCAAAACTATTATTCGACGACATAATATTAGTAAAAGGCATACATACCTACCTACATTAACAATACAACCATTCAAAGAAATATTGTAATAAGCGTAGTAAATATAAATACAATAACATTATGTCGTCGTTGACTGTTGACTACCCGGTTTGCCACAACCTATAGGTGTAGATTACTACGGTCTGAGTACATCCATTCTATACGTAGTCTGCAGCAATGGCACAATTCTGATGTTAGGGAGTTGTTTTCATGAAACAATACAGTCACAGCATAAAACTGTTTTTCTTTCCTTGATACTGTGATGCTGTCGAATGCTAGATGCCAATGCCTATAATGCATACTACCCTACTACCAACTACTGGAAAGTCAATTTAAAGCATGAAGGAACAAGTCCATGAAGGTCCTATAGGTAGAGATAAAGTGGGTGCTTTCATAAACAATGAATATTATTTATTAGTTGTTAGTAACTCGTGTAACAAAATATTCATTTTATTTTGAACTAAAATGTTGAAGGACATTGGTCGTATTTTGTTTATTTCATTTTATAGTTTCCATGTATACAGTCTTTATTACAATTATTGAAGTACAATAGTTATTACTTAAGTGATTCAATGTTTATACATATCATGAAGTCTGAGAAATGGAGTAGGTATATATTGAATGTTGAGGATATTGCAAAGAAGGAATAGACATTTAATATCTTTTAGGTTTGTAGTATATAGAGTTAAGGAATACATCTGTATAAAAATTAATTTACAGAATACATTTCTGAGGTAAATGGCAGTCAGTTGTTAACATATGAATTGATTCAATCAGGCAGAGGTTCGTGGCTCAGTAGTTTTTGATGTGATTCGATGAAATTTCGTTTTCTCAAGTTGACACCAATATGGGCACAACATTAATAAATTTTATGCTGTGACCATACTGATGCAAAGTGAAAGCAACGCTCAATGAAGGCAGCCATCTTGTGCACATGGTAAAACAAACAGGTCTTGAAGTTGAGTCCCACCCAGTTATTCGCAGAATAGTTCTTTCTTCAATATCGGTCGTAAAATTTGAAAATGTTATTGTAAACACAGTTGTCCTCGGAATTGGGATGTGTAATTCAATATTTGTAGCTTTTAATTATACGTTGGAATTGGCATAAAGTCAAGAGTGAGTATTGTCATTCTATCAATAGGTAACTTCTAACCTTCAGTAAACTTTAAAAGTTATACATGAAGCAATAGCAACCCAATCAGAAATAAGACTTAATTTTCTCATTCCGAACATCATGCCATCTCCACCATAAATTCTTTGTATATGTTGTAGAATTCCAGGTCCCAAATGTTATTCATAATCACCAGAAATAATCAACGATGTATTACGGACGTAGGGGGTCGATGAAATTATAAGAATCAAATTAACTCTTAAATTTCAACACACCGAACCCCTGCATCAGTAAAACATAATAAACCAGAAAACTTAAAGTTTATTTGATGTTACTGATTCTCAAAATTGTTGAATTCTTGAAGTACTGGATTGGAAATATTAAGATATTGATGAGATGATAATAGTCGCAGCATTCTTAACCACTTTCCTGAACTTATAATTAGTAGATGTAATTATTAAGCCCAGAGAGGAAGTCAAAAAGCCGAAGACTAGGTGATATTCTTGACTCCTTGGTGCTGGACAAGAGTCTTGAGCTATGTCCTTCGTGTCCAGTCCTCTGTTTGGAAGTGAGAAGAGGAAGAGATTGATGAAATGATAATAGTCGCAGCATTCTGATCTTCTATGCTGAGCTTACAATTAGTAAGTGTAAGTATAAAGCTCAAACAAGAAGTCAAAACGCCGCAGACTATGTGATGCTCTTGACTCCTTGGTACTGGACAAGAGTCTTGAGAGTTATGTCCTTCGTGTCCAGTCCCTTCTTTGGAAGTGAGGAGAGACTAGTGGCAACATTTTCTTATTACTGTATATAAATGAGACGCAGTAAAGTCAGGACTGGACGGAGACAATCCAAGGCAGGGTCGGGAGATGAATAAAAGCAGACATATTGCAAATGTACGTCTATGTAGGAGCAAGCAGCATGGATAATGAAAGTCTGAATCCCTGCTTTATTCCTTACCCTTATAACCATCGATACATTGGCTTGACGTTTGTCATGTCTGATGACATCATTGCATTGTGGCTAATGGCTATCTTTTGCAGCATACAAACCTAAGACGCCATACATGTATAATGATCAACATGTAATGTAAAGGTGATTTACTTTTAATATTCTTCTATACTTTTAATATTCTTCTAGTATGGTATACCTACTTCTTTAGTCTCTATATTCCATGCATTCCATATTGTAGTAGGAGGAGTGACTATGACTCTTGTACTGTCACCCACCTTTCTTGGCACAAATACCCGCAAATCTAGTGTATTTTCATACTACCTGTTTTATAGGAGGTTCGTATTTACACTCCCACACTGATACACCTCCACACTCTACCCTGTATTCCTGAGAAATACAGTCAACCATACCAGTTCAAGTTAGTTAGTTTCCTCTCACCATTGCCAGTCATTGGTTTTGCAACAACCGATATTTACTCTAGTTATAAATTGAATATTGAATTTCAAATTATTACTGAAAAGGAAACAAGTCATCAGGTGAACTGATACAGGAAGATAATGGGGGATTTCGAAGTGATGACCAATTCTGTGGGTCATGTGATAATATTCACAAAGCATGGATTGAGTAAGATTTATATATACTATATACAAATAAAATTCGCGAAAGCTTTGTTTCTAAGTTCAGCTTGAAAAGTATGATTGCAAAGAATGAATGAATGAATAACTGACTTGATTTAATGATTTTAATGTTCCTTCCAGGGGAGGCAGACAAGGAAAGTCCCGCCGTGGATAACCTTAAGAAACTTGCAGCCAAGGAAGTTCCGGCCATGGATAGCCTAAAGAAACATGCTGAGGCAGCCAAGGAAGGTCCGGCCGTGGATAGCATTAAGAAACGTGCGGTAGCAGCCGAGGAAGATCTCGTCGGGGATCACGCTGAGAAACTTGCGGAAACAGACTCTGCAGTGGAAAAAATACTCGGGTACCAAGATGCCTCCAACAACAAGAGCCAAGAACTGGACGTGGATGCCATAAAAAGCCAACAGACCTCATTGACTTCTATAGAAGTACATGTTGACGAAGATGAGCAGAAAAGTACCAAATGCGAATGTTGCATTTGGAAATTGTTGACGAACATGTTTCGAACCAGGTACATATTTATTCATAAAGTTAAATAATAGTAATACGAATTAGGGTTAAGTAGAGAGTTTTGTAAATTATAATAATAATAAGAGGAGGAATGAGCTTAAACTTCGGATTGGGGGAAGTTTATTTTAATAACTGGGATGATTGAAGTATACTGGCTGACGTCTTGATAAACCTTGCAGGATTTTAATATGACGTCAACACAATACTAATAGCAAATACATCGCTTTCCATGTAGGTAT
>JAAXYV010000168.1:0-14746 GCA_036851875.1 Novacerus sp. FZ-2019
GTTTAACTTTGAGGTTTAAACTTTAAAGTGTGTGGATCCCATAGGTTATTGTGGCATAGAAAGACATCATGAACAACCTTTGAAACATATTGTATGGTCACTGAATATCGTTGGTATGTAATGTAGTTTTAGTAGTAGTAGTAATAGTAGAACATTCCCACTCTCCGTACGTGGTATACCCCACAAATTAACCAATATCCAACCAGTTTGGTTTGGTATGGGCTGAGGACAGTTATCGTCATCCTTATATTTTATTTTCTAGTTTAATCATTGACCACTTAATGAGTCTACCGTACTGTACATATATACAAATTGCATGTTTATCTTACTTGGCTAGATAAAGATATGTGGATTTATAAGCAATAATTTTTAGTGTCTGGGTCATAGGGCTGAACTTTGCTTTGTTGATGTTCTGAATGGATTCAAGCCCAGAGCATGGTTACAAACGGTTTTGGTGTGGATAGTATATACATGAGTTTTATATGACTTAAACCAAGCAAAGACGAAACCGAAATAGCATGAAAAAAATTGACACTGATTTAGAATTTCAAATTAACTTCTTTTATGTCTGTACATTTTCTGCTTTTTGTCAACAAAACCTTCAATATTATTACATTTAAAAAAAAATTATATAGCCTTAGATAATAATAAGCGGTAGTTGACAAAAAACGACATTAATTTGTATACGAACATATACTTTGTATCAAAAACTGTAATCCCGTCCGTTTGCACAGTTATTTCAAGTTTCCCTAAATCAAGAAAATGAAAAACTGCGTTTGTAAAGCTATTTAACATTACACGTAACACATCATGAATATACACACTACACAATACATTCCATAAACCAGGTATTCATTTTCATTTTCATTTATAACATCGGAACACAAAGCGTAACCGCAGAGAAATACTCTCTCATTCATTCACCTGAGTATGAGCAACAAAAATACATTCATTTTTCCACATCGCAAAAACAACAATAACAAACTAAACAAATAAACAAACAACATATCAACAATACTTATATATCGCCTTTTTAGCTGAGCACCGGTAGAAGTAAATAAACAATCATACTTTTCATGCTCATCTGGCTCCTGCTTGCATTATTATTGGACACTATTTTCAGTCAAATGAATTATTTTAAACGTATCATGTTTTAGTTTCCATTTAAAAGGGTTAGAATACACTGAAATAAAATCAAACAAGCTTCTACATTATTATTAATATTGTGTATTCTAACCCCTTCGAATACACTTTTTTTCTCTCTTCTGTTTCTACCTTTCTGGCTGGTCCAACAGTAACTATACATTGTAACAAATACTAAAATATTAAGAAACGAACTGTAAAACTGTAATGCACAAATCCATACATTTTTGGTTCATAATGCGACAGACATTTCTGTATTATTTTGACAATTTGGTGCTCCTCTGTATTTAGAAGTATAGGTTGCATTTATTAAAATATCAAATTATTTTTTCAATTAAAATCTCTCAACGTCTATCTTGGCTGGTAGTTGGCTGGAGGGGAAGGTTGGTCGACAATACTGGAATCAACCCAATGACCCCCGCAAGTGTAGGCTGAGCAATCTCTTCGATCAATGGATGAAATCAAGTCACCCAAAGTTCGAGACAGAGAACTTGACATTGACTCTGGCAACCTGCGCAATGAAAAACAGACCAAAATTACATTCATGAAATAAGCCTCTCCTCCTGTGCTATGTATGTGTGGTCTTGAAAGAAGATATGAAAGAAATGAGGAGTGTCAGCTCTGCAATGAATTAAAGGCCAACGGATCAATATGCTCCTACGGTGAAGAAAAGAGTGAGATTGTTGATCCAAATAGTTTGGTTTGAATGGCTAACAACAACTTATATACTTATGGCTGTACAGCTATGATCTTTGCCCTTATAACTCTCCAACACTTTAAGCCTCAAGTCAAAGTGAAGTTGTGGCAAACCAACAAAACTGAACAAAAAAAATATGTGGCCCACATAACCTCTTTCAGCTGATTTTACTGACACACAGCAGTGGTTTAGTGGAGTGAAAGAGAAAAATCATCCACCAAATCAAAACACAATGCAGAATATTTTAACAAATTCTATAATACAGGTAACAAAAAACCTATCTGACAAGAATATGGTTGGGGCGCTCATGTCATGTCATCACAAATTATCAGTTGATTGGATATACAAACTACAAACAATCTCCCGTCTCTCTTGATTGCATTAATATTCTCTTACACATGTTTCTGTAAACACATACGCAAGTCCTAGTTTTCTTCCACCTAAATTACTCGATTAAGAATCAAAAGCTGAAAATATTAGTTCACTAAGTTTGTACGCTTTAATTATTATTAACAATAAAAGTGACTGGGAAGTATAAAGATAATTATCGAGTTACAATGCTAACCCATTTCAGTCCTTACTATATGCAAATGCATGTATGTATGTTTGCATGTTTATTTTGCATGTAACGAAGAACTTTGTGTGGAAACTAGGTTTCTCCTCCTTACTTTACCGTTTCCTTTACTCTAGTAGAGTGATTAGATTCAATTAATTAATCTAATTCTAATTTTTTTTAAAGCATAACAATAACATCACAATAAGTGTAGTGTGAGGTGTGAAATTAATTTCTTGTTTATAATAACATCTTTCTACGTCGTGGATTTAATAGTGAATAAGTTTCTTATGGTAGTTACTACTCCATTTTTATAAGAGTTTTAATTTGAAATTCATCAGGAGTTGCCATATTGAAACTTTTATAAAAATCGAGTAGTAGAAAAAGTAATATATATCTACTTCGTTGGATTGTATTGATTTCTTTGATTTTGGCAGTTGGCTTCATATGCATTTTTTACGTAGCGTTTTTTTACCACTAAACCCAAGCTCACTCGTTACATAAATTATCAATGTGTAGTGGAGTTCTGCTATTAACCCAGCGTATATTATTCTGCTTGAAGGTATCACGTATGATGGCCATTGCCTTAGCCTAGATTGGCGACTATGGCAAACCCGGTTTCAAATACTATTACACTTTAGGACCTGTTCTTCTATTATGCGATTAGTCATTCGTCCAGGATTTGGAATTGCCTTGCCTTGCCTTGCCTCCAAAAGTCAAGTCAAGCCAAGTAAGCCAAGTCAATGAAACCCGTTTCATAATGGTTACACCAACAACGCCGCAACAGCAATGGCAAACCTACCCACTATCTCACTCGTATCGCTAAACCACGTAGGATACAATCCTACGAGCAAAACTGCAAAGGAGTATTATCTCTAATGTACCTTAACTATGTATTTACTGATTGACTATAATATTCTTAGACGAATATACTTGACTTCATGCCTTGCCTAACCTCTTACTTGCCCACCTTATCCTATCCTACACTCTATGGTATCGTATTCCTGAGTTGAATTAAAATTTGCAGTTTTGCTGGGCCTACTTTACTTCATTGTCCTACAATACAATCTGCCACACTACACTACATTCAAAACTAAAACCAGGAAGAAACAGAACTTCGTAAGGCATAATATACTGAGAACCTCAGCATATATAGTGAATCAGGGTTATTCAACGAGTTGTGAGTTTGAGTCAAGTTTTTGAACAACACAACACCTAACCTACAGCACTAGTTGAAGTCATATAGCAGCTACTCATGAATGGACAATTGTCCGTCACTGCATCTCTAGCATAATAAAATAGAAAGAAAGACTCAATACTTAACTAAATGTAATTGCCTAAGCGTATTTAATTCACTAGTTTACCTAGTTGGCATTGGATTGGATTGGAACTGCCTTTACATGTACTTCCCTACTAGGTTACACGACAGAGCTATTTGCCATTCAAGTTGAATCTGGGCTCTTCTACACCTATATATTTTTTGGCCAATAGTCAAACAGTGGGACACTTTTCTATGCACTGAAGTATAATTTGCTTCGGCTTGGTATTCATAGTGAATTTACCGTCTTCAGTCTCCCACGTCAAGACCAAACCGAACAAACTATTCATCTCCTGTATGCTTTTTAAAGTTTAAACAAGCTAAACTGATTGAAGCATGATAACATTAAATGAAACATGGACAAGTGGAATGGAAGAGAATTAAGATAATAATAAATGAAAAATAACGGGATTCCTGTTTCTTTATATCTCCTCATTGAAATCTTTGAATTGATGAAAGAAATACGAAGCTTCTAAGTTGAATGGTTATGGTTTGGAAAAACAAAAATTAACTAGTACATAATAGAAATCCTTTGACTTTTTGTAGTACGCAAGTGTCCAATTGTCAACTGCACTTAATTCACGCGCCCAATCTATTTAAAGATTCTTGGTTAATACGTCCGATGACGGATGACGAATAATAACGCCACGCTGACTTGCAACTTGACAATTTATTTAACATCTATGTATAACAGTAATATTACACTGATACAAATCTATTCTAATGTAAGTTTGAATCTAATTTGAAGTAACTTTGTTTACCAATTCATCCTTGACTTTGACTTCACATCTATAGATACAAACAAAACAAAGTGCAAACGTTATGTTATGTGATGTGAGCATCATACAAGTAAGCTAAGTATGAAGCCATGAAACACAACACAGTATACATGACATTTGCAGTTGTAGTAAAGTTTTTCTTATTACGCTTAAATCTCTGCCATTTACAAAATTGAGCTTGAGCTGTACTTGACGTAGCGTAAGAAGGTAAACACGAAAATATAATGTCTGAACTGAAGTCTCTCTGCTGATATAAAGAAAAGAATATGGATTAGCTCGAGACTACATGCTGCATGGCTTGGTTTTGAGGTCAACATGACTTTGCATTGCAATGGCATGGCAGTGGCATAGACCTTCACTTCTGCACTTCTTCTCACTCCTTTCCTTGACTCTGAGCGAAGCATATATACCATAGCATACCAAACAACACCAAACCAAACACAAATTCAATCCCATTCCTTCCCATACTACTATCTAATGTAAAAAAGAGTTGAGTTGAATCAAATCTCATATCTTGGCAACAACGAAGTCTACTCACGTTAATCTCTTCTAACAAGAACTGAGTTGAAAACATTCATCTTCCCGTCGAAACCAGCAGGTTAGTCTAACTAAACTCTAAAGTCTAAACCAAAGATATGAATGAATGAATTCATTTTCAAGCGTGAAAAGGAGGACTATTGACATTTTTGGGAGAACTGAAATGAAATGAAAGAGGAGAATTAGAAAGTTTTCCTTGCAATTTCCACACAGCAACTTCAGGCTAGAGACCAAGGTATTTATTCCAATTTAATGCTCTTCCTCTTAAGTTTGTCGTAAATTCTATTCCAACCTCAACTTCAGTTGAATAGGAATTGATATCAAGTGGCGTGTGCATGGAATAATAGTAAATTTAATGATAGAGACTGGGCCGATTTGTCACACGGAAAGTACAGTTAAGACTATTAAGAGTTAGATAGATTATGTAATGCATACAATACGGCGACAAGAAAAGATACGTCACAAAATAAATTCACTTATTCCTTATAGTATATCATTTCTGTACCTACTATAAACTATTCTGCTTTGGCTCTGTAATGCAAGTAGGTATATTATTTATTATAGGTATATACATATATGTAGCTGTAGATGTAGCTTATCTTTTTTTTTTAGGACTTTCTAACTCCCATTTGATCTCATCCCTTCTTACTACATGGAAGTGGATTGGATTGGATTGGATTGGATTGTAAATGTGAAAGATATATGACTACAATATGAGTTTATAGTTCAGGATTGTGACGGTGGATTTCATTTTATTCGCTCAAGTGCGAGTGAACACGTTCTCCATATCATACAGACTGCATACCCTGTATGCATATCTCAGTCTAGTGCTGTACTACTACTACCATCACTTACAACATTAAATTACAGTTTTTCTACCTTTCCTCAAAGATATTACTGCGGCGCATTGTTTCTGTTTATTCACTTTCTATCTAACCCAACCCAACCCAAGTACAACTTAACTAACGTTATGTTATTACCTATTATACTTATCTAGTTCAAGTCTTCTAGTACGTATGGGTATATACACCTATGCAAAGCGTAATGGATGGAAAGGATGGAAGCTGTCTTTGAATAGATGAGAAGGTTTCTTTCCATTCCTTTCCCATTTTTTTGCATGCACAAAAGAATGTAATGATGCTTAATGTTTACGGAAGGAAAAGTGAAAGGGTGTACTACACTAAACTAACAATACTGCACTGCAATTGGAATGCATTGCACCTTTAGGTATGTGTGGTATAATACACACTGTATGTACGAAGGATTTGCGGTAATACGGTATACCATTGAAATGAAAAGATTGGCAAGTCAAGTAAGCTGTCATCAGTATCTTTGATACTGATAATATGAGTAATAGAATGTGTAAGCTTAATAAGAGAGATTAAGAAAGGAGAGGAGTAAGAAAAAGTTGCATATATATATATATAGGTATGTATGTGTGATTATATTATAAATGAGTGGTAGGTAATAACAATAACCCTTTGGGTTAGATTAAGATAATAGACTTACATGTTAATGAACGTTGCCATGCGTTTCTCCATGAGCCGTATAGTGTCATCACTTTGGGCTGACATGACATCACAAAAGATGCGTTTGGCACATGGAGTCTCCTGCCACTTTGTGTAGCCAGCCTCTTGTAATTTGTTGAGGATACTACTTTGACTAACTTCTAAATTTTGAAGGATACGACCCAAGAAGCCAGGATTGTCCTCAAGGCCATTGGTCAATTGATTTGAGAGTGAGCGTGGAACGCGAAGATGGTAAGTAGAAGGATTGAGAGAATTAGTAGAATAAGAATAATTGGGATAATATGACATTAAAGGGTTGATGTTAGTAGAGGATCGTCCAAACTTTAGATGCCGCCCGGTGTTATCTGAAAGTGAGTTAGCCAAACCTAAAGCAACTACAGCTAAAATAGCTCCACCGGCCAATACTCCGGCTAAACCACCGTTAGAAATTTTGAACTCAATATCAGACGTTTTACTTGTTTCTTTTTCAAGGAGAGAATGAGGAATAAGACCCTTACGATCAAATGAGGGGTGAGGCAGTTTGTCATACGGGTTCCCATGAATTGCAGTTAAAGTTCGTTGAAGCCAACCATCAGACAGAGCAGTAGAAGTTAAGGATCTCTTACGTCGGGAATAAGCAGCAGGTTCAAGGAAAGCAATTTCTCGGTTAGCGCCACTGACATACCACCCAAAGATTAGAGCTGCCATACCAATGACTGCACCACCTAAAATTATAGCGGGGATAGCAACCTTTGCAAAATTCTTGGCCGAGCCAAGACTCCACCCTGATTTATCTTGCGCGTAATGTTGTTTGGAAACCTTAGAATTTGAAGAAGTTTGTGGGAAGACCTCCTCCTCCTCGTACTGTGGTTTGGAATGCACACGATCATTCCGGTCCCGGTCATTCCTAGCAGGTTGGGGTTGATATTTTGGTCTCGAGTGTGTCTCCATTTCAGTGTAGATTGGTTCGGTAGGCACGATTTGACTTGGGGCATACACCGGCTTTACATCCTCATATTGTTGCTGTTGTTTCTCCAAAGACTGCTGAATAATACTCTGGAAAAATGATGCTTGATCAATTTCACTGAGTTGTCCTGGGTGACCCTGAGGGCTGCGACGCTTTCTACGAGCGGAGGAAGCCGCGGCAGGAGCTGCTGCTGTTGCAGGTGCAGTAGGAGCTGAGACTGCTGGGGCTGAAGATGGGATATATTGTGACTGAAGTGGACCTCCTGGATGTCCTATTGGTCTGCCACTTCTCCTCACAATCCCCACTTCTCGGTTATTCTTGGATAAATACCAACCAGCTGCTAAAGCTCCTAATCCTAAGAAAAGTCCTGTAGAGGCTAAGGCCGGCACGACCGCATTCGTCTCTACACGCTCCATAGTTTTACGATTAAACTTGAAAGCTTGCATGACTCTATTTGCTAGTGAGAATTTGTCATGACTGTGATCATGTTTTTTATCTTTGTTTTGATTTAAGTCGCTTTTCTGCTTATTTTGATTTGACTGTTGCTGATTTTGATTTTGAAACTGTGGATGTGAAGATTGTTGATGTTGATGCGACTGTTGTTGTTGTTGTTGAGGGTGAAACTGGTGCTGTTGTTGTTGATGCTGCTGCTGTCTTTGCTGATCAGTTTGAACTTGATCTGCTGGAACAGGGATTGGAACGGTAAACATTTGTCCCCCCGGCCCGGTAACATAAGTCTGAGGTTGGATAACATATCCACTAGGACTGGCTTGATACGTGACAGACTGACCTGGTGCTGATGACTGACCTGTTTGTAACTGATATACAGTTTGTCCGGGTTGTTGCTGAATTTGAAACACTTGAGTTGAGCCTTGAGCACCAATTTCTTGGGGTTGTTGATGATCCATTCGATTTTGCATGACTGCTACTCCAGGAAGTTGCACTATCTGTGCTTGAGCTGCTTGTTGTTGCTGTTGCTGATGTTGTAATTGCTGCAGTTGGTGTTGCTGCTGCAACTGTTGTTGTTGTTGCTGCTGCTGCTGCAACTGTTGCTGCTGTTGAAGTTGAATTTGTTGCTGCTGTTGTTGGATATGTTGCTGCTGTTGCGGTGGAAGTGGAGGTGACTGAGAGGGTTGCTGTTGTCGCTGCTGCTCTTGTTGTTGAGCTTGAGCCGCGGCGGCTGCTTGGTGCTGGTGAACAATTTGGGCTTGAGCCTGAGCTTGTGCTTCAGCTTGAACTTGCGCTGCCTGAGCAGCCGCTTGAGCTTCATGATACTGTTTCAATTGTTGTTGGTATTGGAGTTGTTGCGCGTTCTCAGCTGGAGAAACTTGAGTAACTTCACCACTTCTTGTAATAAACTGATTTTCAACAATTTGGGCTTGATTGGATTGAGCTTGAACTGGATTGTACTGTACATACGTATTACCATCTTGAAGAACATACATTTGACCCTGTTGTGGTTGATATGTTTGTGCGTTAAGAACTGAAGCAGTCTGAGTAGCTTGTTGGGCTTGAACTGAGGCTGCTTGGTATTGAATGGCTTGCTGTTGTGCGGCTGGATTGGAAGCTGCTGTGGTATAGATTGTTGCTCCTCCACCTAAATCCTGTTGGACAATTTGAGCCTGAGAAGCTTGTGGTTGCTGTTGCTGCTGCTGTTGTTGTTGGCTATATAGGATACTTTGTTGATGTTGAGCCTGAGCTTGGGCTTGGGCTTGAGCTTGAGCATGAGCTTGTGCTTGAATAGTTGATGCATCAACATTGGTGGCACCTTGTTGTTGTTGTTGCTGTTGTTGCTGAGCTGCCAAGTATTGTCTAGCATCTTGAACCATAATTTGTCGCTTGCGATGAGGTTGAGCAGATTTGCCATTTGGAACGAGGAACCCTTTAATCACACGGGCATTTCTCCAAGTGTAGTGTTTATCGTGCTCATCATCAGGAACTCTCACACCTTCTATCGTTTTAACCCCATCCTTACCAATAGAGCTCATACTTCTAGCCCGCTTACCACCTGTACCATTAGCCCCGGTAGTTATTAGAATTGGTTGTGACGAGATTGTAATAGGGTCAGGCACTAGGGACGCTGGCATACCTCCATGGTACAATTTCTTTCCTTGTTTCGTCAAAATAGTAGATGATGCTGATGATGACAAGGTTGAGCGGTGTTTAATTTGACTACGATGCGTTTCATCTTCTGAAGTTTTCTTTGGCTCGTGATGCTGTAAAGCTCTTACTAGTTGTGCTATAGATGCTTTCAGCTTTAAATCTTTGGGGTCACCAGCGATTTTGAGGGAAGGGTGATGACTCGTGGCATGACGGGCATCAGAGGAATGTTGACTGGGACTTGTAATTTCAAGCGATTTCACATACGTGATTGATAGCAATAGCAATGCTAAGGATCCACAATTTCTCCAACGCATTTTCAATAATTCTGCCCAACCAAACCATATCAAAGTTATTAAATAAAAAAACACATTTAAATTCAAATGTTCATTCATTCAGCTAAGGTATGCACGAACACAGCCGGTTTAATAATGCCCTTGCATCCAAATGAACTTTTGATTTGAGTGTGAAACTCTCACATTGAGTAATGCGTGTGAAAATTTTACACTGAATACTGCGTGTGAAAATGTTATACTGAATAATGCTTGCTCAAACAGAAAAGGAAAAGCGCTAACATTCAGGACAATCCTTATAACTCACAGTGCGTAATAGGTTTTAAGACAAAAAATATTTTATATTAATTTCGTTTATATAAAAGTTTACCTTTAGAAGCAAAAGTTTACAAGATTGATTTGCTATTAAACTAGCAGAGTCAGTAACACCTTTATATCCACATGAATGGAACCATTAAAATTGAAAACTTATTCCATGTTCCGAAGAAAAAGTCATTTACTATGTAGGCACTCAACTCAACTCAACTCCAGGGGGCAATGTAATGCGTAAAACACTTTCAGGCACTTCGATAGCAAAAACTCCGATTGCAGTGCGTGAAGATTAATTAATTTTCTTATTACGACTGTCACCCGGTAAACAGATTGACTTTCTTACGAGAAGAGGAGCGATGGTTGGATTTGGACAATCACAAGTGATGTTTGAGAGCGAACTGAAGTTCGATGTTCACCTGAGAGCGATAGGAATCCACTGTTACTGTTCTTGCTTGTGAGATGATGTGAACGTGAAGTGCGGATTGGGGAGACCGGATGGAGAAAAGAAGGCGTAAAGAACTTGCTGTTTTCTGTGTCAGCAGAGCAGCAAAGCAACTCGAGAAAAGGAGTTTCAACTGTTACAGGTAAAGGTAAGGTCTGTCTGTCAGTATACCATTTGTTATATCTTCCAACTACCAACTACGAGTGAGTCGAACCTCCACTACTGTACTCATCAACATCATCATTCTAGTATGCAATTGCCTACTGTGCTATGCCACTACCACTACTGACTTTTCTACCACCACAGCATTAGCTGAAAAAATTATATTATACTATTGCTATAGGTATTCATTCACATCATGCATCAATAATACATGATGCAAATCTGCAACGAACATGGGATTCATCAAGTTAAGATTTAAGACTGGGTGAAGTGTTTCTACCTTCTTCTGGTTGTAAATGATCTTGTCTTGTTTGAAGCATTTTTTTCGGTTGCATAAAGGCATTCAATGAAAATAAAATGATTACGTACCTATATTTGTTAAAATTACTCGAGAATGAAAAAGGGTCTTGATTTTCTTGAACCATCTTTCTGTCAGTCTTGAGCTTGAGATTCTTATACAATTGAGGATCTAACTTGATTGTCTTTGACTTATTTGAAGGTCAATAAAAATAAATTTTCTCCGTTCAGTTTGTCAAATTATCACAGTGACTATAATTACAAATGTCATGCAAAATGCAAATTTACTCGCAAGATTTAGTTTCTTGTGCTAATATCCACTTGGTCCTAATTTGGTCTTCATTTTTGTCCTGAATAGTATGGCCCTTCCAGTTGGTTCAAGTCAGGTTTATGCATCTACGTATTTCGCTAAGATACAGTAGAACACATAACATCCACTCCAAGGAGTAAAAAAAAATCCAATAAGCAGAGTACTAGATAATCTTGTAATTCAACTATGTATCCATATCCAGAAGACTGTTTCATATATCATATGAAACAGTATGCATATACATATTATATATTCAGGAAATCTATATGCTTTGTTATGGCACTAGTAGTAAGTTGTAGATCCTCGTTTTTATCCTCCTGTTCCTATACATTTTACGCTCTTGAGTTAATCTAACGCCAGCTAAACCATAGTGTAGTGAATCTTTCATCATCACACCTCTTCAACCTATAGCCTTTATGTTTCATCTTATAATATTTTTATATTGTGTGTGATGCTTCTAAGGTTAGGTGCATGTTTTAATGCTAAAGCGAATTACTCATTCTGACTGGCGACACGACCTACTTTTGATCATTACCTTGCCCTTGATACTATAATATTGTGTAAGAAACATGATGAGCAAAACTTGGCATTTTTAACCCTTTGTTAAGTTTGGGTTGTTGACCATTTAAACTATTGTGTTTGGTGTTTATATAGAGCCTCATTATTATCATATAATATTTCTGCATCTGTGATCTTGATCTTAAAGTTTGTCTATACACATGCAGTCAAAAGGATGCATAACGTGCATAACAAAATATTCACATGGGTAGACAAAGAGTTTAAATACGAGAGCATGCAGATATCCACGGCACATGCATAGGCATGACGGACGGCTTCTGTAAGTTGTAAATAGATATTAGGTATTAAATTATTCGCAATTCAACTCAAACTCCACTGCAAACGCTAACTAATCATTATTATTATTATATGTTTTTGTATATTTAGTTAATGTTCCAAATACTTAATACTTACTAAAAGCATTTTTAGATTTAGACTGCATGCAAAAGGTAGGTCCTAATAGCTCAGTCAAAATTGTACCATTTTATTTCTTTCAACAACTCCATCGAATTCTTATGTATAGGATAGGAACTGAATACTACAGTAGAGAAGACAAAATAGGCCAAGATGAAGATTTTACTTGAGGTTTCTCAGAGTCATTCACATTCTTCAAATTGTTTCTGTTAATTACTTGAAGGAATTGAAACACCCAATGTTTAGTCGGATGGTATATACCATACATTACATTGAAGTAAATAATAATCGTTTTTGATTGTAAGGGGAAAAAAATAAAAATACTTGTTGTCTCTGTGTATTTGGTTATGTTGTTGGTAGTTGGCCCTGGCAGCGCATTTACCCCCTGGAACAATGTAGTTAAATAAGTAAATGAGGAGATCTTGATCATGTCTTCTCCTTTCTTGAAAATGAGAATCAGACTGACTGAATGAATGATGACTGAACTCTGAGGCTGAATTCAATTGACTTAATTCTATAGATTTACCTTTTAGTTTGGTTTACTTGAGCTGTTAAAGTCTGAGTTTGATTATAAGGTGATTCAATTCAATTCACAAGACAGTATAGAAGAGTCACTAGTCATGTTATAGTCATCTACAAGGCTGGGTATATAGAGATGATACAACTCACTGTAGAATTGCTAAGACCGAGTTTAGTGAAGGAAAAACCTGATTTTGTTCTTTCATTTTGTATGATATGATGTATCTTTGGTGAGAAAGCACAAAGGGAGTTTGTAAACTGTAAGTTGTATAACTAGTAAGGGTTGATTTAGGTTTAATGTATGTAGTTTCATTTGACTTAGTTTGGAAGTATTGGCATAGTTGGTAGTAGTAGTAGTAGGATCAGAATTTTAAACATGTGTTCTGTGTTATCAATGTGTATTGTATGGTATGTAGAGTAGTAGTATAGTAGACGGGACCAAGAAACCTGCTAAATGATTACCTAAATGTATGGTGTAGAAGGAGCACATTTTTGTGAACATGAAAACTTATTATGATGGTGAAGTAACCAGGTTAAATGCTAAGTGAGATAACTTGACTTTGCTTTTTTTCTGGCGAAGAATCAATTCATCCTCAAGCCAAGGAGTTAAGCAAAAGTATATAAAGCTCAATCAATATAAACATACTTGCGCAAGTATAGTTACCTATTGGATTGATGATCTCAGTTTGAGTGTACGTTTGTATCTGTATTTTCGAGTGTTGTCACATAAGCTTCAATTATTTTTACGGTTGAATGAGGACTGTAGACTGTAGACTGATGGTTGAGATAATTTTCTTACACAAAAGGCTGGCGGCTGATCGACTTCTTAGACATCTAATAATTTGAATGTGTTCATTTGCCTTTGCCATCTGCTTATTTTTAAGTGTATGTTATATTTATGTAATACTTATAGAGTTCAGTTAAAATACTTGTTTTTATTTGCATGAATTACGCAGTCAGTTATGAGTTTAGAAAATGTAAAACACGTTTTGTAGTTTTTAGGGTATCGGTTTTATTTCTGTAGAAATCACAACTTTAGTTTATCATATTATAATCGGAAAAACTTTTTTTGTAGTAAAGATTATTTTGTTGGCGAGTATACGATTAATTTTGGTTGGGGCATGGAAATTTCTACTAATATTTATTCCAGATTGAATTCCGAATTAAGCCTAAAGTTTCTAAGAAAGTATTGAAAAGCTGATAATTAAAACTGGGCCTGTTTCATCCAGATTCAATTCCGAATTAAGCCTAAAGTTTCCAAGGAAGTATTGAAAAGCTGATAATTAAAACTGGGCCTGTTTGTATTGATACTAAAATGAATTTAGAGTTTATGAAAAGTAAGTATTTAATCAAGCGCTTACACAGTGTGATGCGTCTGCGTCGTTTATAAATATATTTAAAAAAGGATCTCATATGATTCCTTCGCTGTTCTAATTAAGGAGTAATCTTAGCTTTTCATTTCACTTCGTGAAATTGATCATAAAAATTTAAAAATCATCATCGTTCATTAAAACAATGTAAACAGAATAGTTTTTAATTATTCGACGATATTATGATTACTAAAATAAAAATATTCATTCTGTACCTACATACGCCAACAGTAGTATTGTATAGCAGTATAATAACTTGATTCTTAAGCCCTCCAATTTCGTGAAATGAATTCAAAATTCAAACTGTAAAGCTGTGAGCATGGTTATTGAATTAGTTGTCGTAAGGAAGACTCTGTTGTACTATGCAAAGTATGCCTCAAGTTGCAATATTCGTAAACCTGACTTGACCTGATTCATTAACTTACAAGAAATCTTTTTTTAAATTCTTTTCGCACTTAAATTCATTA